>APFE031048556.1:23478-163692 GCA_000404065.3 Pinus taeda | reverse complement strand
ACATAAACAATATGACTCCACCGTACAGAAGTGCCAAATGGTAACCCACACATTCATACAATGACATATAAATAACTGAAAACTATAAATCACTTCAAGAATATAAGCAGAAATGGTCAAGAGATAAAGGTACCATTTATGACTGGTTCCACTCATAAGCTTCAAGCAACAATGATTTATCTCTCCTTGTTTTAACATCTACTAAGAGTACATAAGTGCAACATCAGTAGCAGATATCAAACACAAACATTAATAAACCTTGATCCATTCATTCATCAAAACCACCTCTGAGGGTGCAAAAATGCATGTTCTGAGGACGAGTTTTTGACAAATCTCCGGACCCTTCTCTAAATGCCTGAGAAGGGTTTAAATATTGCTAGCTAATTAACTTGATTACATAAATTTAGGATCCAGTTTTCAAATGACCATCCTTCTGATCAAGCAAACTTATTTCTAAAAATTAAATCTGACTCTGAACTATTTCTGTATTTGCTCCTGAGTACTGTAAGCACGCAACATTTGACTAGGAAGAGTCGGCTGGTTGCCCTCCCCTTTTGTGTGTGCTATAAAAATAGAAGTAACAAGAGTTGGCACCACTTTCTGGTAAACTATAAGATATTTTAGAGAATCTTCCTCTGACTGGGTATATTCACTGCGTGTATAATAGGTGATAACTCAAATTTCCCCCAAACTGATTTTGCTTTTGCTATTTCGGTTTTTGTCTTTGCGAACGACTTGATGAGTCAAAAGACTTTACTTTCTGAACAATTCTCTGGATTGAAAACTGCCTCCGTTCTTCATTCCGGGCTTTTCTGGCATGTAAGTTTCAGGTCTTTTTGTAATCATGTTGCTTTTGTGCGCCTTTGATTCTGAGCTTTAGATGACCTATCGGCATCAGCATCTGTTGAGTGATACTCTGGAATCTGTAGTCCTATCGTATGCGGCACCCGTTTCTGAAGAAATTTCTTCTCTTTCCTGAGCATTGGCCGCTTTCCCCTTTTCCTTAGATGTTTCCTGCATATTGCTTCATGTTATTTCCTGTTTTATAGTTTACGCAAAGGAAAAGAGTAATGGTAATAAAGATTGACATGAAAGCTTCAAATCTTATGTATGCATAATTATGACATTCACAGCGAACTGACCCTTCGAAAAACAAAAAGCAGTCATTCCTGGATACTTTGGCGTACAATAATTAATTTCTTTTTTAAGGCGCGCGCTTCATTTTGATTAATGGTCAGCTTTCCTTGAATACTGTGTAGAAATTTTGAATAATTTAACACATATTCAACAGAGATTATCCTAATCATGTACTATTACGGAAAACATACACAATACATAAGCTCCTCTACGTTGATCATCAATATAGCAGCATCAATAACAATAAAACATCAAGAGCATTCACACATTAACACAGTATGTATCCCGGGGAAAGCATCTCGCTAAAAACCCCCACTATCTGTATATTAATGATTGAGTCATGTAACATTACAAAGTACAATGCTTATCACAAGCAATCCAGAACCAGCTCCACCTGTTACACACAATACAGAGCTCAGATCTGAATTAATCACTGGCTCAAATCTCTTCCGCTGCTTGCCTGCCTCCGCTGCTCAATACCTGCACAAGAACCGGTGATAATTCCAAGGCAGCCACGTCCTTCCTTGGCTAAATCACGTGAGAACAAGCTACAATGTGGGCAAACTCATTGGCATACTCAATCCCCTGATTTGTGCAAGATCTGGTGCACAACTATAGTCACAACTGATAGCAATCTGATTCTCTAACACCTGTCCCTGCTGAACTGAACATGCACTGACATGCAACTGAGTTAACTGATGTATTCATTAGTTGTATTATGAGTTAATAACTTGTGAATTAATTAATAACTAATTCACCCAACTCATCTCTAGTCTATTCGCCAGTTAGACTAAATACAACCAGTTTAACAAAGCTAAACTGAACACACTCCATCAACTGCACCTCTAGTCCACTAAACTCAACTCACTTGAGTTCTAACTGAAGTCATGCATGCAAATATTCAACTAACCCATAAGAACCACGTATTTCCTTCATGCAATTGCATGTGCCACATCCGTAGCTCGAACTGAAGTGCTCAAAGAGAATAAGATTAAGTTTATAGTCCAAATATTATTGTGAGATAATAATATTTGACTTTTCTATTTTTGACAGCCAGTCTAAAAATAGACTTGATCACTCACACTGTGATCACTCACACTTTCATCAAAAAATAGAAGTCCATCTATTTTTCCCAACTTGATCAATCATCCATAAACAACAACCTGCAATCCATAGACATGATCCATATGTCTAAAAATAGACATAGTCTAAAAATAGACTTGCGCTAAAAATAGCCTGCGGGCCCACTTAGTGAAGGCGACTCTTTTCACTAAGCTCCATCATCTTGTTGCAATCTCAACAGCTACATCCATAGAGAAACAACCAGTTCTTCCTTTCTATTATCCAACAAACTAAAGATATACAACCTAAAGAAAATCCGTTGTAACACCCTCTTCACTCTCAATCTCCTCTCTCTTTCTCACTCAAAATACAGATCTACATAGACCCAATACAATTCCCTCATATATAGTGAGGGGTCGCCTTCTAGGGAAAAAAACCCTAAATTAAACATAACTTATACTGTCAAATTTCTGCCTAATGAACAGTCCAGATTGACTAGAAATTACTATACTTTTACAAGGCAATTTTACTTCTATTCTTAGCTTCGGGGGCACTGCCCCTGAAACCCCCCACCAAGGGGGGGCTCCCCAAAGGTCACAGTCACCCCCCCTGGACCCCCCATGCAGCAAATATTTTATGGGCGGCATTGTCGCCCCATTTCGAACTAGGGTCCAATGTGGCAATACCTTTGAATAGTGAGGATAATCAAGCTCCACACCCAAAAATCTCCCACTTGGAGACTGATTATAACAACTCCATCGCTGCTTCATTTGGTGGAAAATGACTCATCTTTGGACCTAGTTGTTTCCCATATTCTTCATCATACTTGAAGACCAATTGAAACGGAGCATATTCTCAGTTTCTCCTTGGTTACAATTTTTGTTAGCATATCTACAAGATTTTGGCTAGTGTGTTTCTTTTCCAGCTTCAACTCTCCATCTTCCAAAGCTGATCATATGAAATGGTACTTGAGTTGTATGTGTTTAGTCCTAGAATGAAATGTTGAGTTCTTTGCAAGATGAATGGCACTTTGGCTATCGCTGTATAACATGCCCATACCATGCTCCTTAACCAATTCACCCATAAACCTTTGTAACCAAATCATTTATTTACTAGCCTCTGTAGTAGCAACATACTCTACCTCTATCGTTGAAAGAGTAACAACACTTTGGATTTTTGAAACCCAACTGATAGTTGTTCCACCAACAATAAATACATATCCTATAGTGCTCCCCTTGTTATCTCTGTCACCTGCCATATTTGCATCAACATATACCTGTAAAGAAATGTTTGAATCACCAAAGCATAATGCTAGATTTGTGATACCTTTCAAATATCTGAGAATCCATTTCACTGCCATCCAATGTTCCTTTCCTGGATTGTTCATGTACCTGCTTACAACTCCCATTGCATGTGCAATATCAGGCCTTGTGCAGACAATTGCATACATTAAGCTTCCAACTGCTGATGCATATGGAACTTTAGACATATAATCCATGTTTTCTTGGGTCTTTGGGCACATTTCCTTACTAAGTTTGAAATGGCTAGCAAAAGGTGTACTAACTGGTTTTGCATTGTGCATATTAAATCTTTTCAACACCTTTTGTATGTACTCATTCTGAGACAATGTTAATTTACGATTTTTCCTGTCTCTAGTTATTCTCATACCAAGGATTTGTTTTGCAGCTCCCAAATCCTTCATTGCAAATGAATTTGCCAATTTTCTTTTGAGCACATTTATTTCCTACATGTTAGAACCTGCAACAAGCATGTCATCTACATACAATAACAATATAATATAGCTGCCATCATTTTACTTTTTCAGATAAACATAATGATCATAGTGACTTCTAGTATAACCTTGTTCAGACATAAACTTGTCAAATTTTAGATACCACTGCCTTGGAGCCTGTTTTAAGCCATAAAAGTTCTTCTTCAACCTACACGCTAGTTTCTCCTTCCCTTTCACTTCATATCCTTATGGCTGCTACATATATATCTCTTCCTCCAAATCCCCATGGAGAAAGGTTGTCTTTACATCTAACTGCTCAAGATACAAATATTCAACTGCTACTAGACATAAAATAGTTCTGATTGAAGTCATTTTAACAACATGAGAAAATATTTCATCAAAATCAATACCTTTCTTCTGTTCAAACCCCTTCACCACAAGTCTAGCTATGTACCTTTGTTTTCCTCCATCTTCTTCCTTCAGCCTGTAAACCCATTTATTCTTCAATGTAGTTTTTCATGCAGACAACCTGACTAAGTCCCAAGTCTGGTTATGCGTTAAGGAGTCCATCTCTTCTTCCATGGCTACCTCCCATTTCTTCCTGCTTTCAACCTACATTGCTTCTTCATAACATTCGGGTTCACTAGAATCAGTCAACAATAAATAATATAATGAAGGAGAGTATCATTCAGGGGATCTACTTATCCTGGTAGATCTTCTAACACCACTTTCAAGGGTTTGGAGTGCCCATTGCTGTTGTGGTGGTTGTTGTTGTTGTGGTTGTTGATTATTTTTATTTTCAGGCACCTTTACTTTCTTGGTGATTTCATCAAGAACTGTGTATTCCTTGTTTTTTTTTCCTGTTTCTTTTCCTGCACTGATTCTTATACAAGACCTTTTCATTGAATATTATGTCTCTGATCCTAATGATTTTTTGATTTTCGTAATCATATAAGTGATAACCAAAATCATTAACACCATATCCAATAAAGGTACATTTCTTTGACTTTGCCTCAAGATTTATTCTATTTTCTTTATCAATATGGACAAAGGCCTCACAACCAAAAGGCTTTAAAAAATAGTAGTTTACCTTTTTACCTGTCCATGCTTCCTCTGGAATACCACCATCGAAGGAACTTGAAGGCCCTCTGTTTATTAGATAAACAACAGTATCTACAGCATCTGCCCAAAACTGTAAAGGCAATCTTGCATGCAATCTCATGCACCTTGCACGCTCCATGATTGTTCTGTTCGTCCTTTCTGACACACCATTTGCTTGTGATGTTCTTGGAACTATCTTCTCTCTATGAATTCCATGCTCTGAACAGTACCTATCAAACTCTTTGCTACAATATTCACCTCCATTATATGATCTAAGACACTTCAAATTCTTTCCTATCTCAATCTCAACCAAAGCTTTCCATTTCTTGAAAGTATTAAATACATCAGATTTATTCTTAATATAATAAATCCAAGTTTTTCTATTTGCATCATCAATAAAAGTAACATAATAACAAGAGACACCGAGAGATGATACCTGAGCAGGTCCCCATACATCTATATGCACAGGCTCTAATTTTTCGCTCTTCTTTTCTTTCCCAACTCTGAGAAATCTGACTCTCTTCTGTTTTCCATAAATACAATTCTCATAGAAGTCCAAATCAACATTTTTCAAACCAGGCAAAAAATTCCTTGAGTGAAGAATATTCATCCCCTTTTCACTCATGTGTCCAAGCCTATAATGCCATAATGTTGCATCTGCTCCTTTGGAAGTTAAAGCATTAACAGAGTTAGAAATACCATTGCATAAATACAATGTACCAACCTTTTCATCACCTTTTTCTATTACCAGGGCTCCTTTCGTGACCTTCCAAGCTTTATCTGTGAAAGTTGTCACACAACCTTCACCGCCTAACTGCCCTATTGAAATCTGATTTTTCTTTAGATCTGGAACATGCCTTACCTCCTTTAGTAGCCATTGGTTTCCATTTTGCTGTTTTACAAGAACCTTACCCATTCCAACAATTTTCTAGGGTTTATCATCACCCAAACAAACTTGTCCAAAATCTCCTTGAACATAGTCATGAAAGTATTTCTTATTAGGTGTGGCATGGAATGAGGCCCCTGAATCTACCACCCAGGAATTAGCAATATTTTCGAAAGAAAGAATCAAAGCATCTTGTAACACATCACCTATCACATTTGCTTCATGATTGTTTTCTTGTTGTGCATCTCCCTCTTTTCCCTTCCGAGATCTACAGTTTTTCTTTAGGTGTCCTTTCTTTCCGCATTTCATCGCACAATCCCTAATCTGGACTTGGATCTGCCTTTCCTTGATTTACTACGATATCCTGAGCTCTTTCTTCTTTCCATTTTTCTTCCCCTAGACTCTTCACTCAAATCATTACCCAATGTCTCACCAGAGCTTTTCCGTCACATTTCCTCACTAAGGATAGCACTGACAACATCATCAAACTTTAAAGTACTAGATCCATAAATAGAGTTACTAATGGCAATTACTAAACCATTCCAACTTTCTGGTAATGAGCACAAGAATAACAGAGCTCTAACTTCATCATCAAAGTTTACCCCTACAGAACATAACTGACTTGTAACAGTATTAAAATCATTTAAATGGTCTACAACAGATCCACCTTCCGACATCTTCATATTAAATAACTGTTTCATAATAAATACCTTGTTTGAGGCCGAGGGTTTTTCATATAGTTTCTCCAACACCTTAATCAAACCCTCTGTCATTTTTTCCTTCTAAATGTTGAAGGCGACTGATGATGCGAGGCACAACCGTACTGTTCCGAGTGCCTTTCTATCGAGAAGGTTCTATTCTTCATTTGTCATACCCGTCGGCATATTTGTTTTTCCGCCCAATGGTAGGTATAGATATTTTTGATACAGATAATCGTCCATCTGCATCTTCCACAGCGAGAAGTTTTGGCCGTTAAATTTCTCGACCCTAAACTTACCATCTTCCACCATTGCTCCCACTCGAATGAGGAACCCTTCTTTCCTGTGAGTTTTTCAGCCAAAGAGACGTTTGGCTCTAATACTAGTTGTTAGAAAATTATATATTATGGAGCAATGGAACACATAAAATATTGCAAAAATATAAACACAAAAAATGCATAAAACAAGAGAGAGACAAATATACGTGGTTCACCCAGTTTGGGCTACGTTCATGGAGAAACAACCAGTTCTTCCTTTCTATTATCCAACAAACTGAAGAGATACAACCTATAACAAATCCGTTGTAACACCCTCTTCGCTCTCAATCTCCTCTCTCTTTCTCACTCAAAATACATATCTACATATACGCAATACAATTCCCTCATATATAGTGAGGGGTTGCCTTCTAGGGCAAAAAACTCTAAATTAAACATAACTTCTACCGTCAAATCTCTGCATAATGAATGACCCAGATTGACTAGAAATTGTTATACTTTTACAAGGCAATTTTACATCTATTCTTATCTTTGGGGGCGCTACCCCTGAAACCCCCTACCAAGGGGGGGCTCCCCAAAGGTCGCAGCCGCCCCCCCTCCCCCTTGGACCCCCCCTACAGTGAATATGTTATGAGCAGAATTGCCGCCCCATTTCAAACTGGGGTCCAATGTGGCAATACCTTTGAATACTGAAGATAATCAGGCTCCACACCCAATAGTTGAAATCATATTTTTCTTGAGATATGGAACATGCCTTACCTCCTTTAGTAGCCATTAGTTTCCATTCTGTTGTTTTACAAGAACCTTACCCATTCCAACAATTTTACAGGGTTTATCATCACCCAAATAGACTTGTCCAACATCTCCTTGAACATTTTTATGAAAATATTTCTTATCAGGTGTGGCATGGAATGAGGCCCCTAAATCTACCACCCAGCAATCAGTAATATTTTTGAAAGAAAGAATCAAAGCATCTTGTAACACCTCACTTGTCACATTTGCTTCATGATTATTTTCTTGTTGTGCATCTCCTTCTTTTCCCTTCCGAGATCTACAGTCTTTCTTTAGGTGTCCTTTCTTTCTGCATTTCCAGCATAATATCCCCGATCTGGACTTGGATCTGCCTTTCCTTGATTTACTGTGATATCCTAAGCTCTTTCCTCTTTCCATTTTTCTTCCCCTGGACTTTGCACTTAAAGCATGACCTGATGTCTCACTGGAGCTTTTCCATCGCATTTCCTCACTAAGGATAGCATTGATAACATCATCAAACTTTAAAGTACTAGATCCAGAAATAGAGTTACTAATGTCCATTACTAAACCATTCCAACTTTCTGGCAATGAGCACAAGAATAACAGAGCTCTAACTTCATCTTCAAATTTTACCCCTACAAAACTTAGCTGACTTGTAACTGTATTAAAATCATTTAAATGGTCTCCAATAGATCCACCTTCCAACATCTTCATATTAAATAATTGTTTCATAAGAAATACCTTGTTTGAGGTCGAGGACTTTTCATATAGTTTTGCCAATGCCTTAATCAAACCCTCTGTCATTGTTTCCTTCAAAATGTTGAAGGCGATTGATGCTGCGAGGCACAACCATACTGTTCCGAGTGCCTTTCTATTGAGAAGGTTCCATTCTTCATCTGTCATACCCATCGACATATTTGTTTTTCCGCCCAATGGTAGGTACAGATCTTTCTGATATAGATAATGTTCCATCTGCATCTTCCACAACGAGAAGTTTTGGTCGTTAAATTTCTCGACCCTAAACTTACCATCTTCCACCATTTCTCCCACTTGAACGAAGAACCCTTATTTCTTGCGAGTTTGTTACCTAAATAGACCTTTGGCTCCGATACCAATTGTTAGAAAAATTATTATATATGACAGAGAAATGCAAGACATATAATATGTGGAAAAACACAAACACATAAAACCAGAGAGACACAGATATACGTGGTTCACCCAGTTTGGGCTACGTCCACCCCAAACAGACAATCCTTCCTTTCTATTATCTAGCAAAATTAAGAGACACAACCTACAACAAATCCATTGTAATATTCCCTGTTTCACTCTCACAATCTCGCCTCTCTATTTCTCGCTTGGAGAATACACATCTATTACACGGCGTCAATACAATTCCCTCATACAAAGAGAGGGGTTTCCTTCTAGGGAAAAAAACCCTAAACTAAATATAAGTTATACCATGAGATCATCCCCTAATGAACAGCCCAGATTGACTAGAAATTACTATACTTTTACAAGTCCCCCCTGCACCCCCCCACATGGAGGGGTGTATAAACTTCCTAGGGTATACATCCAGTCAAAACAAAGACCTCTAAATAATCATGCTCCACATCCAACAATTTATCCTTTATGGCATCGACACACATCACATTCAGCTACAAAAGTAAGAATGTCAGTTTTCATGCCTATCCAAAAGAAAGAACGACGAGTGCGAATATAAGTCTTTTGAAAGCCTGCATGACCTGCAGTGGGAGATGAGTGCAACTCTGCCAAAATGAAAGTTTTGAGGGTGGATGTTCGCGATATAACTACATTATCCTTGCAGTGAAGAATTTCATCCTTCCAAGAGAAGCCAACTGAGGAATGAGGATCTGCTCTCAAGTTATTTATGACTTGGGAGAGAGAGGGTTGTGAAAACCATTCCTTGTAGGCTTCTTCAATCCAATCTGGTATGGGAAGAGAGATTGATAGAAGGGTGATTTCATCCTAAAATTGGCATGATAAACCATCTGACACTACATTGTCACACCCTTTCTTGTAAATTATCTCATAATCTTTTATGAAACCAACTCACAAAAAGATAGAAAAGATAGATCAATGCCTTAGAAATAAGCCTCTTTAAGGGGGAAACCTCCTTTACATTACACAAATGAACAATTCTTAGATCATTCAAATGACAAAGCCTCCCTTCTAGATATAGGAGTCTAAGGGGTCAAAATATAACCAATCCGACCTAACAATAATAATATAAAGGCACAAAAATAACAATATAGGGATTTTGTGGGGCATAATAATAACAATATGGGGACAATAGGGGCACAACAATAACAATAATGGATACATCGACAATAGTAATGGGGGAATCACTAGTATTATAGGGACCTAACATGCCCCTGTCCTTCAAAAAAGTGTTGTCCTCAATGCTTGAGTAGTTCTGGATGCTTCTGTATAAAATTCTCATCCTCCCATGTGGAATCTCAACGAGTAAGTTTTTCCACTTGATGATGATACTGAATTGATCAATTTCATAGCTTTCAAAGTTTTTAATTTTTTGACTTACTCAAGTTCCAATATGATTTTCCCTTCCCATCAAGTTCTGGCAATATTGTTTGAACTGGAAGCTTGTCACCTATAACCTTCTTTAAGCATGAAACATGGAAAACTGGGTGCACTCGAGAAGATGCAGGAAGCTCCAATTTGTATGCCATACTACTTATCTTTTGCAACACCTTGTACAGACCATAATACTTTGGTAATAACTCATTATCCTTCTTAGCTTGCTTGAGGGACATTTGTTTATATGGTTGTAGCCATAGCAATACCCAATCAACTACATCAAAACTTCTTTTGTTGCGATGTTGATCTGCCTGCTGTTTCATTCTATTCTGCGCTAAGGTGAGGTTATCCTTTAAGATTTGGAGAACTTGTTGCTTATGCTCAATGTGATCTTCCACTGCTTGAACCTTAGAATTTTCTCTTAAATATGATGTGATAGATGATGGATGATATCCATAAAGTGCCATAAATGGGATCATTTTTGTTGCAGTATGGAAGTGTTATAACACCATTCAGCTAGAGGCAACCATTTGACCCATTGTGTCTGTTTATTAGATACAAAGAAATGAAGATATTGTTCCAAACATTTGTTTACTATCTCAATTTGCCCATCAGATTGTGGATGATAAGATGAGCTATGAGCTAACTGAGTACCAAGACAAGAAAATAATTATGTCCAAAAATTTCCAGTGAAAATAGGATCTCTGTCACTTACAATAATCTTTATGGCTTCCATGTAGCTTTTGAATTGTTTCCATTAAATCAGTGGAAACTATACTCACTTAATGGATGAGATAATGCACAAAAAGTTGCATACTTGGTAGTCTATCAACTACCACCATGATAACACTCTTTCCTTCAGACTTGGGTAAACTTGTGATAAAATCCATTGAAACCTCCTCCCAATGTTAGCTTGGAATGGATAAAGGTTGTAATAGTCCTGGGGTCTTAATTGTTTCAACTTTATTTTGTTGGCAAACCAAACATTCTAACACAAACTTTTAAATATCTGATTTAAGGCCGTCCCAAAAAAATCCTTCTTAACCCTGTGGTAGGTTTTCATAAATCCTGAGTGCCCTCCTAGGGGAGAGGTGTGCAATTCCCTAAAAATATTTTGTTTCAGTTGGGAATTCTTGTAGATTTTAACCCCATACAGATATTACCTGCATATGAATTCTAAAACACAGAAAATAAACAATGCGAGAGCATAACACATATACACAGAGATTTTCCCTGGGATCCCAAAATTGGGACTACCAGCTTGATTTTTCATTATGTTTCTTTCAATGTTATAATATATATTTATAGATGCCAAAGCATCCAATACCAGGGACCGAAAACCATCGCATCCAATACCATGGACCGAAAACCATCGCGTCCAAAAAACATGTGTGAAAATCATGCACAAAACCATAGGTGGGTTTGCCCAACCGAACATAGGGAAAAAAACAAAATTTTCTGTGGCGTTACCCTGAACCCATAAAGTGGGGGTTAAGGTACACCTTAAACCACCCTATTGACCCACCCACCCACCCACCCCCCCCCCCCCCCGCTACACAATCGGCGCAATGAAGGGGGGCTCCACCGCCCCCCCCCCCCCCCTAACCCCCTAGTTAACTATGTGGGCTAGTTGTGGAAATAATATAACACAACCCAACATTCTTCCACTAGTTTTTTTCTTTCCATAGGGGGACACAAGAGATCTTAGTCATCTTTCTAGCCCTAAAACACCCATTGTCTCTCTACACCAAGAGAACTTCTCAGAGCTCACAGATTTTGTCAATGCATCCGCAGTATTCTTCAAAGTGTCCACCTTTACCAGCAACACCTTTTTTTCTTCCATCATATCCCTCACAAAGTGATATTGAACATCAATGTGCTTTGTCTTTGAATGATATGAGGGGTTCTTTGCCAAGAAAATTGTACTTTGGCTGTCACAGTCTATCCTTATAGCTTCTTGTACTAACCCCATACTTGAACAAAATCTCTGCAACCAAATTGCTTCCTTGCTTGCATGAATGGCTTCCATGTATTCTGTGTGTGTAGTTGATAGTGCCACTACAGATTTTTTCTTAATCATCCAACTGACTGCACCTCCAAATAGGTTAAACACATACCCACTTGTAGATCTTCTCTGATCTAGATCTCCAACCCAGTCTGCATCAACAAAGCCATGAATATCCAACACTCTTTCCAATTCTAGTCTTCCTTCGTAGCACAAACCATAATCACTAGTGCCATGCAAATACCTGAAAACCCGCTTCATTGTTGTCTAATGCTCCTTCCCTGGTTTTGACGTAAACCAACTCAATACTCCCACTACATGTGCAATGTTTTGTCTAGTACAAACCATTTCATACATCAGGCTACCGACTGCACTTGCATATGGAACACGGGACATGTTCTCTTCCTCTTCTTGTGTCTTGGGACACTATTCAGCAGATTACCTCACACCTACAGGAATAGGAACCTTCACTAGTTTACTATCCTGCATATTAAACCTCTGCAATATTGTCTCAACATACTTCCTCTAGTTTAACTAGAGCTTCCTCTTTTCCTGACCTCCTTTAATTTCCATGCCCAAAATATAGTTTGTAGCACTAAGATCTTTCATGTCGAATTTGGAGGACAATTGGATTTTCAAATCATGGATAACCTCTTTGTCATTTCCAACCAACAACATATCATCCACATACAAGACTAGATAAATAAAACAGTCACCAATTAATTTAAAATACACATAGTGATCTGCTTTGCTTCTAGTGAAGCCAAGTCCCTTTATAAATGTATCAAATTTCTGATACCACATCCTTGGCAATTGTTTTAACCCATACAGAGACTTCTTTAACTTACATACCAGCTCTTTCTTACCCTTCATCGCAAAGCCTTCAGGTTGCTTGATATAGATCTTCTCTTCCAGATCCCCGTGAAGAAATTTTGTCTTCACATCCATCTATTCTACCTCAAATAAAAAGCAACAGCAACAAATAAAAGTAACCTAATAGAAGTTACCTTGGCTTTGTATTTCTCTGCTTTTCCTTCTGCATTTGTCTTCTTTTTGAACACCCATTTGCTACCAATGGGTTTCCTTCCATCCGGCAACTCCACCAGATCCCAAGCCTCATTTTTGTGCAAAGATTCCATTTCATCAATCATGGCCTCTTTCCATAGTATTCCATCCTCTCAATCCACTTCTTCCTTCATAGTTCTCGGATCATCATCAATAACAGACAAAGCAAAATTTGAACAGAAATCAAATGGACTATGCCTTTCTAGCTGCCTTCTTTCTCGAACTGATCTTCTCACACCTGGAGTTTGTGGCTCTTCATCTTCTAATTCCTCCTCTATTGTAGAGTCTGATTATTCCTCCTTAAGCTCAAACTCTATCTTCTTAGGTTCCTTTGGTTGGTCTTCATGTTTAATAACATCTTTTACCTCTTTGAACACTACATCTCGGATGTACACAACCTTCCGTGTGACTGGGGTCCAAAGCTTATAACCCTTTAAACCATTCTTATACCCAATAAAGATGCACTTTTCAAATTTACTATCCAACTTAGTTCGTTTCTCCTTTGGAACATGTACATATGCATCACATCCAAATACCCTAAGATGTGAAAGAGAGGGTTTCTTACCAATCCATACCTCTTGCGGAGTCTTATCCTCCAATGTTGATGAAGGTGACCTGTTGACCAGGTAACATGCAATATCCACCGCCTCTGCCGAAAATTCCTGTCCTAACCTGGCACCACTGAGCATGCTTCTTGACCTTTCAATCAATGTCTTATTCATTCTTTCTTCAACTCCATTTTTGCTGAGGTGTATATGGAGTAGTCTTCTATCGTGTTATACCACACTTATTATAGAATTCTTCAAATTCCTTGCTGCAAAACTCTCCACCATTATCTGTCCTCAGCACCTTTATCTTCTTCTCTGTCTGATTTTCCACGAGAGCCTTAAATTCTTTAAACCTGTCAAAGGCTTCAAATTTCTTCTTAAGGAAATATATCCATGTATTCCTTGAGAAGTCATCTATGAATGATAAATAGTACATAGACTTACCCAGTGATGGAACCTTCACAGGTCCAAACACATCACTCTGCACAAGCTCTAATATTTGTTTCGCCCTCTTACTACCAGAGGGGAAACTCACCTAATTTTACTTCCCATATACACAATTTTCACAGCAATCAAAATCCAGAGAGCTATTACTCATACCTTATACCATACCTTTACCATGAAGTATTCGAAGACCCTTCTCTCCAATATGTACAAACCTTTGATGCCACAACATGGTCTTCTCTCTAGAGAATACTAGATTTTCTGCTCCACTTTTAGGAACCACAGAATTGTTGCACCCATCAATAACAATGCTACCTTCCAACTTGTACAGAGTTCCAATCCGAACTTCCCACATCAATACCAATGCTCCCTGAACCATTTTGCAAGTATCCTTCTTGAAAACTATTTTTACACCTGCATCATCCAACTTGCTTACAAAAATCAGATTTCTAGCCAACGCTGGAATATGCAGAACACCTGGAAGTGTTCTAATCCTTCCACCTTGCAACTTCAACTTTACTTTTCCGCAACCAATGATTCTAGCCTTCCTATCATCCCCTAAGAAGACATCACCACCATAGTATTTCTCATACTCGCATAACCACTCTCTATGGAGAGTGAAGTGAAAGGATGCACCTAAGTCAATCAACCATTCCTCATGATCTACTTGTGTACTTGAAGAAGCCAAGTACACATCCCCACCTTCATCTGAGGTGGTTTTCGCCTCTACAAAAGGAGCATCATCAAGATCCCTTTCCTTCATCAGGAGCTTTAGATTTACAGTCCCTTTTGAAGTGCCCTTCCTTTCCACATTTCCAGCACACCACCTTTACAGGTTTTCCTGGAGATTTAGATCTCCCTCTAGATTTAGGTCTCCCACTCGACGACTTATTTTTGTTTCTGTTATAGGACCGTCCTCGTAGAGACAAGGCATCACCATTCTAGCCATCCATATTTTCCATCTCATCTCCTCTATCGGCAAAGCTGAGACTATTTCATCAAACTGCAAGGCAGTTGTATTGCTACCTATTGCAATAACCAGACTATCCCATGAATCTGGTAGAGAACACAACAAACTGATGCACTTATCTTCATCTAAAATTTTAATATCAACATATGCTCTAATTAAATTACAACAGTATTAAATTTGTCTAGATGCTCTATCATCGAGTCTCCATCTTTCATCCTCAAGTTATACAACTTTTTCCGTAGGAACAATTTATTCACTAGAGACTTAGATTGGTAAAAAGTCCCTAACTTGTCCCACAAAGCCTTCACCGTAGCTTCCCCTGATACATTCAGCAATACTAAATCTAAGACATACAATTGTATTGTGCTCTTTTCCTTCCGGTCCAACTTCTTCCATTCTTCATTGGACACTCCTGTTGGTTTAGTACCTGAATCTACCGCGATCCATTGATCTTTATCCACCAACAGATCCTCGATCTTGAGTTTCCACAACTCAAAACTCTGACCATTAAATTTCTTGATCTCTATCTTTCCACTGCTCACCATCTTCTTTCACCACCAGAATTGATCTCGTAGATCTCTCACTGAATAGGGTCTACCACAGGCTCGAGCAAAACTAGTAACAAAGGCATCCCCTTGAAGCCAAAACTTCTTTGATACCAAATGTAGGTTTTAACCTCGTTACCTGCAAATGAATTCTAAAACACAGAAAATAAACAATGCGAGAGAATAACACATAAAACACATATACACAAAGATTTTCCCCTAGATCCCAAAACCAAGACTACCAGCTTGATTTTTCATTATGTTCCTTTCAATGTTATAATACATATTTATACATGTTGAGGCATCCATAGCATGGACTGAAAACCTATTCGCGTCCAAAACCATGGACCGAAAACATCACGTCCAAAACCATGGACCGTAAAGCCCATCGTTCCAACATACATGTGCCAAGAAATCATGCACCAAAACCATAGGTGTGTCCACCCAACCTAACATAGTTCCAAAACCAAAATTTCTGGGTGTTTTCCCGAACCCATAAAGTGGGGTTATGGGTATGCCTCAAACCCCCTATTGACCCCCCCCCACCCCCCCGCAGCGACCGCTACATAATCAGCGCAATGAAGGGGGGCTCCGCCCCTCCTCTAACCCCCCGGTTAACTACATGGGCTAGTTGTAGAAAGAACATAACACAACCCAAAAAAACGTTTTGGTCTTGAACTCAAAATCATGTATAGCAAAGGGATATTTTTACACGCTTAATTTTCAATGCACCAACAATATCGCTGAGTATGAAGCACTGATTTTAGGACTGCAGCTTTTGAAGAGGTCAGGAGCTAAAAGTATTATGTACATGGTGATTCAGAACTCATCATTAATCAGATCAAAGGTGAGTACTCAGCTAAACACCCAAGATTACGGGCCTACAGAAATGTTGTCTTAGATATTCTGCAGTGTTTTCTAGAGTATCTATTGTCTCTGTTTCCTAGGGGTCAAAATGTATTAGTCGATGCATTGGCTACCTCAGCTAGCACTTGTAAGATTCCTTTCCATCCCAATTGAAAATATGATATTGAAGTGAAGCATAGACCAACTATCCTAGATAATGTTAGATATTGGTAGGTTTTTGGCAGTGATAAACAGGTAGAAAAAAAATTACAGTTAAAAGAAGAATTTGAGAATGTACATATTGATACAGATAACAGTGTAGATAATGATATAAATAAAATAGTGTTGAACCAGATCAGTGAGGAACCAGAAGAACCTGAGATTCTACAGTTGAAACATAATGTGTTACCAAGGGTTTTAGTGCCACTATAAGAACTATTTGATTTTAATGATATAACTGAAAATCCCAAGATAGAACCTATAGGAGTTGAAGTTGAAGACTGTAACATAGGTATTGAGGATAATCCAAAGATTGTAAAGTTTTCCAAGTCTTTACCTCTTAAATAAAAATAGAAGTACATTGATCTACTGAAAGAATATTCTGATGTGTTTACGTGGGGATATGAAGATCTAAAGGCATATGATACCAACATTATACAACATACCATTCCCATCAAAGAGGGCAAAAAACCTTTCCAGCATAAATTAAGGAGGGTGAATCCAGTTTTGTTATCCTTAATAAAAAAAGGTTAGAAAGATTTTTGATGCCAAAATCATTATGCCTTTGAGGTTTTCGAAATGGCTATCAAATCTAGTGCCAACAAGGAAAAAGACAGGGGAAATAGGATTATGTGTGGATTTCATAAACCTAAACAAAGTTTCTCTCAAGGATAACTACCCTTTACCAAAAATGGATCATATTTTACAAAAGGTAGTTGGTTCTAGCAGAATTTCTTTGCTTGAAAGTTTTTCAAGCTACAACCAAATTCTTTTGCATCCAGATGATTAGCATAAAACCACATTCACAACACCATGGGCAACCTTCATGTATGTGAAAATGCCCTTTGGCCTTATGAATGCAGGAGCCACTTTCCATAGAGCAATGGTTATTACTTTCGTAGATGAGAAATATTTATTGTAATATATTTAGATGACGTCACTATATTCTCCAAAATTGATGAGGATCATATGTTTCATTTAAGAATAGTTTTTGAGAAATGCAGGAAAGATGGTATTGCCTTGAACCCTAAGAAGTCTTTGTTTGGCTTAGAAGAAGGTAAATTACTTTGTCACATAATTTCAAAATATGGCATCTGAATTGATCCAAGTATAATTGAAGCCATTATGAATATTGATCCACCTAGGAACAAAAAATAAGTGCAGTATTTTATTGGTAGAATAAATTTTCTAAGAAGGTTTATCCCAAATAAAGCTGGGGTTTTAAGAGCTATTACAAACATGTTCAAGAAAGACAATGAGATGAAATGGAATGTTGAAGCCAAAATATCATTAGTGATGTGAAGATATCCCAAATTACACTAAAGATTTCATTATTTTTTCATTTGCTTCTGAACATACTATTGCAGTAGTCTTATTACAGAAAAACAAGGAGGGACATGAACAACCTATAGCATTTTTCAGCAAAGCATTAATAGATGCCTCCTTGAAGTATAATATCATGGAAAAGCAAGTGTTTTCTTTAGTAAAAGACTTGAAATATTTCACAGTGTATGTATTACATTGTCACATAATTGATTTTGTTCCAAGTGCAGTGGTAAAGGATATCCTCACTCAAGTTGATCCAAATGGAAAAAGAGGTAAATGGATAGTAGTGATTTTGGAGTATGACATTGAAATAAAGCCTACAAAACCTATCAAAGGTCAAGGATTAGCCAAATTGATGGTTGAGTCAAACTTTCATGTACTATACATAAATTCTGTAGCTACTCTTGATGAACAAGAAGATCTAGCGACTCCACAGGTATCAAAAAAGTTTCTTACTTCTCCCTAGTATGCAAACATTATGTATGTTTTGCAAAATTTACAGCTCCTCCTAGTTTGACAAAAACCAAGGCTAGATTTATCAAACTGAAAGATGTAAAGTTATGCATTTTAAATCAAGCTTTGTATTGGAAGGATGTTGGAGGTATTTCTCTAAATTGTTTATTAAAGGATGAAGCAGATAAAATCATGGAAGAATTTCATCAAGGTGACTGTGGAGGACGTCTTTACTGGAAATCCACATCAAAAAAAATCTTGAGATTTGGTTTTTACTGGCCTACATTACTTGCTGACATTCATAAAAAGGTTTCAACTTGTCATCAATGTCAGATTTTTGAAGGCAAGAGAAAACTCTTACCTCTACCACTCAAACCTATCTAAGTGGAGGTGCCTTTTCAGTAATGGGGTTTAGATTTTATAGTAGAAATCCATCCAAGTTCTTCATCTCAACACAAATGGATCCTGATAGCAACAGACTACTTCACCAATGGATAGAAGTGGCCCCAACTAGATAAGCTACAAATTTTGTAATCATACAATTCACTGAAGGGCATACTCTCTCCAAGTTTGGTTGTCCCTGCAAAATTATTACAGATAATGTTATCGTTTTTAAATAAAAAAGGATGATTGATTTTTTAACAAATATTATACAATGTTAGGACATTCTACTAGCTATTATCCTCAAGGAAATGGGTTAGCAAAATCTTCTAACAAGTCATTGGTCAAAAACATAAAGAAACCATTGCAAGAAAACAAGAAATCCTAGCACAAGAAATTGATAAATGCTTTATGGGTTGATAGGATAAGCACAAAGAAGTCAATTGGAATGTCACATTTCCAATTGGTTTATGGAGATGAAGTTTTTCTTGTTTCCCTAGGAATTCCAGTATTAAAATTGTTGCAGGAAGAGGAAGCAGAGTCAAATAATGCCCAAAGAAGCATCAATCAATTGATACATTTGTAGTAGACTAGAGAAGAGGCTTACAAAAATACGTAGGTGATTCAAGATAAAATAAAAAGAATTCATGACAGGAGGGTCAAAGCAAATCATTTTTAGTTGAATGACATTATTTTGAAGTGGGATTCCATAAATGAAGAGAAAGGAAAACATGGGAAGTTTGACAAATTATAGAAAAATCCCTTACAGGATTGTAGTTGTCTATGGAACTCATGCATTTTTTTTGGCGGATCTAACTGGAGAAACACTACCAAAAGGACCTGTTAATGGTAGGTTGCTAAAACATTATTTCACCTAAGATCAGCTAGTAACAAACACATCATTGTATATATCATTATACTGTTTCAAATATTGCAAGTGTGGGTGGTTGTTATCAGGAATTGAAGCCCATAGTGAAGGCCCTAACTTTCAGATGAATTGTTACTATATCTATGTTTTCAGTTTTCAGAGTTATTCTCGGTGATAAAAATCATTGTGCAATGAAGAAAGTTGCTGATCTACGATGTTCTTGACACCTCACATGGAGGAAGTCATTCCCATTGGAGCCAATGTTAGGGTCCTATAAATATAGGAGTCCTATATTTTTAAAAAGTTTTCATCCCACTCGAATATTGTAAAAAATTATTTTTCATTTCAAGTTTGTTTAGCTCAAAAGAAATAAAAATAAAAAATAAAAAGAAAGAAAACAAAAAAAAATAGAAAAAGAAAAGAGAATAAAAGGGGATAAAAAAATATGTGTGAAATAAAAGAATAAAGAAAAATTAAAAATAAAAAATAAGGCCCCTACAGCGTGCCAGTGTAAATGTTGCCCTAATTTTGAAATTAAATTTTGATCAAATTATTATTATTCATAAACTTTGGTTATATGTTTTATTACCGCATGATATGACATTTTTTGTTGTTTGTAAATAATGATCACACTTGAGTGGACGGCGGCGATGACTACTGCCCAATCAGCGGCCAAAGGAGGATTTCAAACCCCCCTGTAATGTTGATATTAACAGAAGGGGATCCTGAAAAGTAGTTTCTATGAAATTGCTTGACATGACGTGTCAGCTCCACAATCTTTTTAAGGGGTCCCCTCCCAAAACCAATTACCACTCACACACACGCCCCCTTGAAAACCACCATCTTCTCGTCGATTCTGCCCATCAACTCCACCTATCGCTTGTGCTACTTGTCCTCCCTTCCACCTGTTAACACTCAGGTTTTTCCCTGCTTCCTAAAGGGAATACGGCCGAGGTAACCACTGACCAATCTTTTAGCTACAGGTTCTAGCCTACCTGTAACCAGAGAGGGCTCTCTCTTTATAATTTAGCTTTGTTTGATAAATGTTTTTAGGCTAGTTATGGTGTACTGTTTTGTTTGAATTTGGTAGGTTGGTAAATCCAGACAGAACTGAAAATATTAATCATAGAACAGTTTGGTCCATTGGGCAATGGAGTTGAGGTATTGTGCTGCTGAAAGTAGATTTATGAAGGCAGAATGTTGTTGCAAACCCAGATAGGCATATGTGAAGCAATTTATCAGATTTTTTGATGAAATTATGGAATTAGTGAGTGAAAGGCAGTTAAGAATCTTTCACTATGCTAAAAGAGAAAAATGAAATTATTTCTTAAGAGCAGTTAATAATTCTTAAAACAATATTCACCATGACATAATTAGTTTAGACATGAGAAATCAAATATTCATATCCATGACTAATCCAGAAGAAAACATATTTAGAAATAGAGATTGAGCATAGGGTGTTGAAGACAAATCCTAGGCTATTTTTTTTCTCTATTTACTAAGATTATGAGAAAACATAAGAATTATGGAAAACATAGGAAACACATACACAGTTCAGAGAAACTTATTGCTTCAGCAAATGACATAGGAATTCTGCAACAAAACAGAGCTATTCACTTCCATCTCCAGATAGCATAGGAACCAGAAATATCCACCAGCAATTTGTATTATCAAAATGTCTCAAAATAAAATAGAGCTCTTTAGAAAGAATTACACTACAACCGACCCTCAATACGTTATCTGAGAGGATGTATATACAAAAATAGGGTACAAAATATTTATAAGAAGAGCTTCAGCGTAAATCACATGAAAAAGACATTTGTCGACGCGTTTCGAACCAACTAGTGTGGTTCATTGTCAGGACAAGTTGAAGAAGCAGATCAGACCCAGCAAGTTAAATAGACTAAGAAGAGACTCCAACGGCTACATAACGGCTATGTTGACTCCAGGACCACATAACAACTATTTTTGACTCTAGGACCCAGGCTAAAGTTATATCAATAAATTTAATATTATTATTATTTTTGTAATATTAAGTTTAATAATATCTTATTTTATTTCTAGAATTAAACAAAATTAGGTACTATGAATAGTATCATAAGTAATTTATTTAAATAAATAACGTTAGAATAAAACTAATGGTTATTGAAAATTATTATTTGCGTGAATGAATTCTTATAAAGAAATAAATAGGGTTACATAAAAATAATAATAGGATGTTAGGATTAAATATGAATAAATTTATAATGTTAATGGTAATAAGTTAATAAATTATTAACTAACTATATATGAATTGATTATTAAAGTTAGTTATTTTGCTTATAAAATTATACTAATTACTATTGAAATAATATTGTGTTTATAAAATTATTAAATTTACTAATTAATAAAACTAATCTTAATAGGTTAGTTTTAAAAAGTAAATGAGAATGTTTATTGAATATTTTAATTTTTTATTGAGATAATCTCTCTCTCTATATATACATATATATAAATCCGTGAGTGCACTATTAGAATCATATTAAATTAAGAAAGACAAATATTTAGAAAAGCCATACTTACTTCTGAGGTTAAAAGAGCTAAAATGAAGCAATCCCACCTATAAAAATAACATAATTATCATAATTTATAAATACCAAAGAAGATGACCTAATTAACTACCAAATAATAAAAAGGGCCAAATGCTAGCAATAAATAACAATAAACACGAAGAAAATAAGAAACCCTAACAAGAAGAATGCACCCTGGATGCACAAAGGGGAAGGAAGAAACCCTAAGATGACAGGGCAGGGATCCAACATCTGCTCACTTTCCACCCATCATCTCTGTTGAGATTGATGGGTCTTCGCTCAATTTCAATAGCTTCCCTTAACTTGCGATGATGGAATCGATCCACCCTGGCAATGACTTTAGCCTCCTCAATGCAGACATGATGCTTAGTCTTGTCCACATGCTCTGCTAAGGCTGAGGACTTTGTTCTTCCATGCTTCAGGTCTGCTACATGTTCGCAAATTCTCTGCTGGATGGAGCGCCCTGTTTCCCCTATATAGGGTGTCCCACAAGAGCAAGGAATCAGATATACACCCTTCATGTCTTTGGGGTTAACAGGATCCTTCACCCAACGCAGGGAATTACGAATGGTTCTGAGGGGCCTGAAGGTAGAGGGAATATTGAACTTCCTAAGGATCCGAGCAATCTTGTCCGTGGTCCCTTGGATATAGGGAAGATGGACACCTAGATGGCGCTCCTTAGGCTCTTTCTTAACCAACACATTTTTGGAGGCCAAGAACATGTTAAATACTTCACTATTTAGTTTTAAGAAGTATACCCAAGTGTGTCTGGAGAAATCATCAATGAAAGTTAAGAAATACTTGTAGCTAGAGAATAAAACAACTGGAAGTGGACCACATAAATCACTATGCACAAGCTGTAAAGGGGCTGGGGCGTGCCAAGAGGCACATTTTTCAAAACTGTCCTGATGATGTTTTCCGAGTACACATCCGGAACAAACACCATCTCTGCAAGATACCATTGGAAGACCTGTCACCATATTTTCTTTACATAGATGCTGAAGGGAGCGATAGTTTAAGTGACCAAATCGCTCATGCCAAAGTTTGCTCACTTCATCGTTATGAGCAACAAATATTGAGGGAAGATTTGATGACCCAAAGTTGTGGGGGGGTGTTGGAAGAATCACCACACCTCTATAAAATCCATAATTTCCACCCTGGGGATCCTAGTTACTAGCTTGTAATGTTTACCAACACCTGCAGGTTTTGGTGTAACGACAAACCTCCACATGGTATCAGAGCTTGGACCCAAGTTTGATTCCCCCGAGTTACGCTTGAGGGGGGGTGTTGGAAGAATCACCGCACCTCTATGGAATCCGTAATTTCCACCCTGGGGATCCTAGTTACTGGTTTGGAATGTTTACCAACACCCGTGGGTTTTGGTATAACGACAAACCTCCACAGTGGGTGTTGTGCCTTTTCGAAGGCATTGAGGAGTTTTTCATGGAGTTAGCTACTATCATATGGCTGCCACCAAGAGCAATTTCATATGCAAAATTTGGAGAATGGGTAGCGATTGGTTATTTGCATGCTTTTCAAGGCATTATGAACTATTTTCTTACTTCTTCTTGATTCATTTCAAGATGGATTTCTTCTTCATGTACATTTCTTCTTCAGGATGGCATCGTCTTAAATATATTCAAGGAGAGAATGGTTAATAGCTTAGGGGGAGTACTTCATTTTTGGCTATGTATCACATTGTTGTTATGTATTTCTCTTTCCATTGGTGTCAAAGGGGGAGAGAGAGTGAGTTGTGTATGTGCTTAGCTTCAAATAACTGTATTTAAATTTCATATTTATTTTTCAGAAGGTACATGTTGACATCATTGGCAAAGGTGGAGTTTGTTGGCATGTTTGTGTTGCCATTGATGTCACCTGATGAAGTTATGCACTCATGAGTCTCTATGTATCATCTTGAGTCTATTGTATACTTGTTGAGGGTTGTCATGCTGATGTAAATGCTGTCATAGTCTCAGAAGGTCTGTAGGAGAGGATTTATGAGGTAATGAGGCCTCATATGAAGTTGAGCTATATTTGTGCTAGAGGTATAGTTGATGACGTGTGTGGAGTCTTGTTGAAGTTATGCAGTTGGTTTACTGATGTCAAGTTGGGGTTGGAAGGATGGTTCACAGGTCATATCAACCCCCTGAAGCTTGTTCGCAAGTTCGAGGGAAATGACTCTTTCTTTACCTTATGATCTACTCCGTTGCATGGATAAAGGCTTATGGGAGTGACTGAAAATTCCTAATCAATGGATGATAGTGTTGTGCAAGCAACCAGTCGGATTTGAGAAGTTTTGTTTGTGTGACCAAATAAAAACATGAAAAAAATCTAGATTTTGCACGCTCATTTGGAATTAATTTGTTTTTGGCAGATTTTATTGTTGGAATTTTCTAGAAAAAGGTTGAGACAAGTCGTGGGGCACTTAGAAGGTGATAAAAGTTGAAATTATCAAAAGGCTAGTGGAATGAGTGGCTTGATTTGGTCAGAAATTCTAGCCCATTCAAATATGAAGCATGTGAATAGGTTTTGGGTGAGATCCATCACCTGAAGAAACAACTAGAGAAAGGTTGCTTATTTGGTTGGTTCTCTAGTAGTGTGAATGAGTGAGTGTGCATGTAGAGAAAGTGCACAAACCAATGTTTGTAGTAGATAGTTCAAAGCTTCAGTATTGTAGTGTGTGCTTTAGAAATTATTCTTCAGGAGTGTTTTAGAGTTGTGTGCAAAGAGTGTATGTGGAGAGAATTCTTATCTCATTTGGAGTGTGAAATTGTGGCTACATGAGTGTGCTTATTTGTTTCTAATTTTGTTTATGCAGTAGTATTTTTAGTTTTGAATCATATTTTCTCATAGAAAAATTGTTTATAGTTGAAGTGGGGGCTTCAAGCTAAGTGCATGTTGATTGTCTATTGTAGAGTGGGTGCTCCAAGTTGGTTGTGGCCAACATTTATCATTTCAGTCAAGGGGTGGGTGCTCCATTTCTAGTCGTGGATAGATGATGTAATATAAATGAGAATATTTTGAAGCAATAGATAATAAAGAAGCAACAAAAAGTTCAGTGGTTTTTTACCCTGGTAGGGGGTTTTTCCACCTAAAATATAAGTGTCTGCATGTGATTATTGTTTATGTTTTTCATATGCATGATATTGTTATATATTTTTGAGGTAAATTCCAGAGTAAGTTTTATTTGCAGAAACAATTTTATATTTCCATAACATTGATTCACCTACGCCCTCGTCTCTGAGTATTGTTTTTTAATAGTTGATGTACATTAAAATATTTTAAAGTTTTACTTTGACATTAAATTTGAAAAAAACCATTCAACCGTTCCACTAAAGTCCCCTAGGAAGAGTTGTGATTCTTTTCACTAAGTCCTCATTTAAGTAAACTACTAGTCCCTTGACTGTAGTGACAAACTCATGCCCTTCAAGGATCTGTAGATTCATGGAAAATTTCATTGCCACTTCATCATAAAATCCCCTAAGTCTATAAAATAAGCCTAAATATTGGAAGTTCTCTAAGATGGTTACAAATCTAGGGTGTTGGTAAATTCCACTTGTGTCAGTGGGCTTAAAACTGCCCCCCATTCTGTCCTCATAAAGTTCCCTAAATAATATTTTGGAAACCAATTTCAAACTGTACCTATAAATTTCCTTCTAATAACTCCTAATAACTTCATTTAACTTAATTGTTTGATCTATGGTTATAATGTTTTTGAGAGGAGATGGTGTGGTTGTGCTACTATAGGAAACATGGTTTCATGTTACAACACTTATGTGTGCCTTTTAAAATGGACATAATTACAAAATATCAACACAACCTGACTCTACACCCAACAAATCAAACATCAAATATAAAAGAGAAAATGATGAGCCTCCTCTCCTTCCACTCAAAATTAGACAAAAAAACATAATT
The DNA here is from genome assembly GCA_000404065.3 of Pinus taeda. Taxonomy (NCBI): domain Eukaryota; kingdom Viridiplantae; phylum Streptophyta; class Pinopsida; order Pinales; family Pinaceae; genus Pinus; species Pinus taeda. The sequence continues at coordinate 137,337 of APFE031048556.1, read as the reverse complement.
TTTTCTTGTTAGACTATGTGACCAGTTTAACATAAAACATGTTATGCATACTAATAATTTCTTGGAAAAATGATTTGGTAAGAAATTCATGAGTTGTTCTAGGGAACTGACCTTTTTAACACACATAAAGAGATTGATGAGGGAAATACAGTAGTTTCTTCGTGATCCTATAGAAAATACCTGCAAAGATGTATCAAATCCATATAGACCTGTAGAAAACCCTTGCAAACCTATAGCTATGTGTAACATTTCTTGTAACCACATGTGATAACTCCTATAGAAAATTGTGACAATTTTTCTAGAAACATGTGGTTTCTATATATTGGATGCACTTTATCAACGGGGAGATTACGGTTATTTTTACCTCACAATGATGGTGACATGAAGTACAACATAGTGATGGGGTGGTAGATAGGGTAATTAACATGCACAACTTATATGTCCCATCTACCACTCTACTCCTCGACGTAATACTTGGTCGTGCTCCCCACCTAGACCATTACATCATAAAGAAGACAACAACAACCTTTTCGAATAAGTCAAGGATATAAGCCCGTTTGTCTTACTTTCCTCTCACACATGGGAAGCAAACTTTAGAAATTGGTTGTAATTTAGTCATATTTCAATGGCTAGTCCATTTGAACCTTGATTTGTGCAAAAATGAAAATTTCACTATGCTTTAAATAAATCAAGAGAGAGTTCGGGGCTCCATACCTCATGTTTACCTTTTGGATGCTTAGTGTTGATGAATGCCATGGATGTAGGTGTTTTTCAAGGATGGTGTTTGTGCTGGTTGTTGTATGCTCTGGACCTCTTCATCATTCCTAGAGGGTATGCTAGAGATATGGAGTTTGTTAGAGAATACAGTTCCCTAAAATGGCTCCTTATGTGCTGAAAAAGTTGGTTCTATAGGGTCTATACAGTTTTCTACAGGGTTATGTAGTTAGTTTGTAGCAAGCACAAATTCCTTTTGAGCTAAGTCAAAAGTATCCTCAAGTGATGTATCTAGCTGGATAGTTCAAAGGGATGGAGGAAATGTAGGAGAAGATTTTGAGTTTGAATATGATGAAAAAGTGAGAGAAATGGGTTGTTATAAGGTCAAATTGAGTGAATAGAGTGAGAGGAACATATTAATGAAGCTTGAACATGGAAAGGGGAATTTTAGGACATTGTTGGTCCTCTTCTTTGGACCAGATACTCAAAAAATCTTGGATTTATAATTTTTTTTTTTTTAAATTTCAGAAACAAGTCCTTGTAGCATTTCAAGAAGGTTGCAAAAAACCGATGGAAATTGGGGAATATGAGATGGATGATGTCGAGAATGGTATAAGGGAATGGAAAATGGTACAAGGATTCCAAATAAAATTTGAGGTAGTCTGTGTTGATGAATTTAAATGGGTGCTAGACTGTCCTTTTTGATTGACCTAATTGATGTTTCTTCTTTTGTTGCAGGAAAATTGCTCCTGCAAAAAAAATCAATGTGAGAGATCAATATGTTTTTTTATTTTCTTTTACTTTTCCTTTTTTTGGGTTCAATGGCTACCTCATGGAGGTTTTTAGCTAGTAAACCTACTTCAGGCACCTCAAGAGAGGGTTTCACCTAGATATTTATTCTCTTCCTATTTTTTCTCAAAGTCACCGATTGCATCATGGGGGATTTCAGTTAATGAGCTTGTTTCAAGCGTGTCAAATGAGGTTTTCACTTGATATTTTCATTTTTCATTTTTCCTTTTTTCTATTTTTTTGCTGATATGGAGCTGGATGGATTGGGAGCTCTAGTGCTCTCAATCACATTACGTTCCTTTCTTATTGAAATTGTAAATTTAACCTTGGAAAGTCACTTCCTATAAACCTTCAACTTGTAACCATTTACTAAGAGTGGTATTTGCTCCTCATTTATAGTTCTGATTTTGACAAATTGATTATCATAACATTCTTCCACTAGGTAATGTCCCAATCATCTAGTCAGAATTTTTCCTTTGAATTCCTTGAACCTAAAGTCATACAAGAGAGCCAAATAATCCTCTTCGAAGGCTTTGGTTCTGATGTATTCACCATGCTAAATTTCACTTTGTAGCTGGACTACCTTCGTATGCAACAAGGCATGTATCCTATACTCATCCAATGCATTTACCTGTTGTATCTTATCGACCCGTGCCTTGGTCAAATACATGTCTAGCTGAGATGCGATCCTAAAAGTGTTATATTTAAACTCATTTGGTAATACAACCTTATTTCCATAAAATAACTGATAGGGGGTGAAACTAATGGTGGTTTTCCAAGTAGTGTTGTAGGCCCAAGTGGCTTCAACAAGACTTCCTGCCCAATATTTATTGTTTCCACTAACTACCTTAGTAAGAGTGTTTTTTAATGCTCTGTTAGTGATATCCACCTACCCATTTTCTTGGAGGTAGTAGGAAGTGGTATTTCAATGGCGAATGTGATGCTACTTCATTATCTCCTCAACCAAATTAAAAGTAAACTAGGTGCCTTGATTTGTTATGAACTATCTTGGAAAACAAAACTTGTAGAAAAGTTTCTATCTTAAGAAATCAACTACATTTTTCTCTATATCACTGCCTTCACTTCAACCCATTTAGTTAGGTAATTAATTCATATGATGATGTACTTTTTCTCTCCAAATGGGGGATCAATAGGACCAACGAAATCAATGCCCTTTTTTCAAATGGATCAAAATACTCTTTAGGTTGAAGGGGAGTTTCATCCATACTTCTAGGATTCCCCATTCGCTGGCATCAATCGCACCATGTAGTGTATCTTTGTGATTTTTTATGAAGAGTTTGCCAAAAGTATCCCACATAGAAGATATTGTAGTCTTTCCTTCTTGCAAGAAAATTAAATCCATAGGGTCCATCATGACAAACTGAGAGGATATAGTAGACCTCATCCTCCCTCACACATCTCCTTAAAACCTAATCTGGTCCCAACTTGAAGAGGTTCATGCCAATCTAAGTATAGGAGGCACTTTGTCTAATGATATTTCATTTCTCACTTGAAGAAAAGTGAGGAGGGATTAGGTCAGTGTCTAGATAGTTGGCAATGTCAACAAACCATGGAGAGAGAAGTGAAATGGAAAAATATGCTCATATTAGAGTTGATCATCAACCAAACCTTCATCTGAAAAAAAAGGTTAATCTTGACATGAAATCTGCAATAACATTTTATTTTTCTAGTTTGTCAATAATGGTTAAGTAAAAATCTTGTAAAACCAATAGCCACCTGATTATTTTAGCATTTACAACTAGTTTGTTCATCAAATAATTGATTGTTGCATGGTCAGTATGTACAAAGACTTGGTAATTAGTAATATAGTGTCTAAAATTATTCAAAGAGTGTACAAAAATGATGAATTATTTTTTCAATTATAGTGTAATTCAATTCAATCTTAGATAGATTGTTACTCATGAAGTAGATTGCATTACAAAGTTTACTTAAAGCTACTCCAATTTCCCTGTTTTATGCATCTTTGTGAATGTGAAAGGGAAAGGTCCAATTAGGACCTCTTAGAATAGGTGACGTCATTAACTTTTCCTTTATTCTCTCAAATGCTTATTGATATGGATATCATCATCTTTTGTCAGTAAAGAAAACAAAGGAGAGGTAGTTTTATTGAAATCTTTTATAAATTGTTATCACCTAAAAAATGATCTCTTAGCCATTTCTAACTAGGTGGATCAAAATACACCATGTAGGATTAATTTTACCATATTAAAATCACTTTTGCCACAAGAAATAATTCATTAAACCATTTTATTAAATTATTTCTTTTTAAAATAAAAAACCCCATGAGAATAATTGAATAAATCATTATTTATTTAATTTTCTCTAGAAATAATTATTAAATAATTATTTGAATAATATTTCTTAACACATTTGACTAAATCACCTAGGAATAATGAAATAAATCACTATTTATTTATTAAACCTTAATCTTATTTTTGGAACAATTGTTAAACCATTAATTAATAATTATTTCAAATTTAGACTTTTCTTAATCCTTGTAAAGTGATTAATAAATCATTTTATTTGTTAATTACTTCAACCATTTTCTAAATGAAGATATTTGACCATTTTGAATATATTTTCCCTCTTCAAAAAATATAATATAGTATTCCTAACTGTTAGATCTTGATTTGGTAAATAATATTTTATTATTTTCCAATTTCTTATCTATCCCAATACTTTGTTATAAATAAGAGGGTTTTCCATTCATTCTTCACTATGATCGCTATCATTGTCACCATTATCATCTCATGCCATTTGAGCTCCCACTTGAATTCCATTTTTCTTTTGGGTTTTTCTACATATTGAGAGAGAGAAACAAATCATTGAAGCACAAGGACATCAAAGGACCCATCCCACGGAGGGGGATCTACAGACCCATGTTGTGAATATTCTTCACCAAGTGTTATTAATAGAAATATTATTAATTTAAACTCTTCTTCCATTGGGTTATTGCATAATTTATTTATTTATGTTCTATGTTTTAGATTGTACATGATATTTTTTGCTACAGGGTTTTCTTCTTTTGTCATTGCAAATCTGAAGCGTAAACGACCACATCTTGTTGTTAGGGTCACTTGTCACCAATGAATTAAGTGAAGTATTTTTGGTACACTTGCTAAGAATTTTCATATTAGCATAAACCTCCAATAATATCCTGCAAGGCTTAAGAATCTTTTGACATCTATTTGTTTTTGAGATATAGGAAGGTGTTTGATAATTTCTACCTTACTAGGATCTAATTGAATATCTTTTAAGGAGAGGAAATGTCCTAAAAAAACTCCCTCATTTATTAGGAACAAAAATTTTTCATGGCTTAAGGATAGGTTCATCTTCCCACATATTTGCAAGTCCTTGCTAAGATTAGGGATAGATTTTTGTAAGTCATTCCCATATGGTTTGAAGTCATCAATATAAATTTCTACTAAATCATGTATAATATTGTTAACACAAGAAAATCGTACACATGTTTGCACAATCCAGAAGATGGTAAAAGTTGTACAACAAAACGCATAAGTGAAGATTTCCAGTTGAAGACATTATGAAGTTCAAAAAATTTAAATTATCCTAAGGTCCAAAGTTTATGGAGTCTAAAAATTTGAAGTCTTTGTAGCTGTTTCTTTGATAGTCGCACACTGCATGGTATTTCCTTCGAAGTTTGTGTGATCGAGAAAATGTTCGACTCAACAAAATCAGGACCACTTCCCACACTTGGAGGTGATTCCCTGATATGATCTTATTCAAGGATAACCGAATTTGAGTTGCCTTGAAAATATGAAACCTGCAATGGAATCATCTTATCCTACTCATGAGTCATTGTCATTCATGAACCAAGAGAGGGAAATGGATTAAAAAATTCTATATAAATAGGCCATGGGAGAACCAAAAATATGAGACAATGTTATGCTGGCCAAATTTCTATCAGAGAAACCCAACATTTCATTGTTGAAGCAAAGAAAGTAAGAGGACTAACATGTTGGCCATAATTCTTCTTAGCGATCCATCATCTTAGTGGGAGGAGAAGGTTCCACCATTGAGAGAGTCTTCATATTTCTTTGAGAGAGAGGAGAAGCTTGCAAAGAGATTGAGGAAATGAACCTCCTTGTTGAGGATTTTTGAGCACCATATCTCAAAGAATTCTCTTAAAGTGTTTAGTATTCATCTATTGTATTCAACTTCTACTACTAGAAGTCAATAAAGGGAGATTTTTCCATTATTTTGTTGACTTGTTTTCTCCACTGAGCATTTTTTGTGTATTTATATCTTTGTTTTAGTTCATGTTTGTATATGTATTTTTTTCACTATTCACAATGCTTTGTTTATCTATGTCTATTGACTAACAACACCAACTATGTATGTGTTCCTTTATAGGGAATAACCAACTGTTATGGAGTTGTTTTTTGGTACACCATTGCCACAAAAACACTGCCATAGAAATGGCGACCATACTGTTGTCTTTTATTTAATCTAAAAGTTGTGTTTGCAGGACACTCTATCTACATAATCAATTTGCAAGGCATTCAATACCTCTCTAGAATTTTTGTAGGACCCTATGTACTTGTTTTTGGCTGAGAAAATTGTTAATTTAGAGTCTCTTGTCAACTACATGGCTTATTCTCAGACATACGTGCACTCCACAAATTTTCCTCTCGCAGACATGACACCACGTCTGTGCATTGGAAAACTCGTGCAGTTTTCCAGAAAGCAAAACATCACTTGTAATGCTAGATTTATTAGGTGATTGGAAACCTTTAGTGAATTTCATTCACCTCAACAATTTTTTTCCAGTCAGTTTAGATTACTTAATTACTCTACTAACCATAATTAGCTGGGTAATTAGACTATCTTTAATTTTATTTTCAATTGTCCCATAGCTTTATTAATAAAGGAGTAAGTGGCCTATCATCCAAAAATCTTGTTGCTAACCAAAGAATTCATTTATTTCATTTTATGGGACTAGGATAAAGTGTTATTACAGAAAGTAAGTAATCTCTACTTCCCTTGCGTCTCTTAGACGAACCCGTGTTTGCATATGAAAACTTTCTTAAAGCATTTGAATTTCCATCTCCCTATTTTGAAATTCACATAGCGTAATAGGAAAAAGAGTAAGCGACCCATTATCCATATATCATTTCTTTTTCATGCAGGGAAAAATTGAAACCTAGTGTGATTAGGGTAATATTGGAACATATCACTGAATATCCACATCTTCTCACACTTTACATGCTCACTTCGTTACTTGCACACAATTACACATCATACACTAAGCTTCTATAAAATTCGTATTAGAAGGCATCCAATTTCCAAAGCTTTTAATACTTAGTTTATTTTAGCATACATCTTACACCCTAATTAAAAGTAATATCCTTGAAAGCAACCATAACTTGAACCAACTAAATTCCCCACAGGGGCCACCAAAGAATTTATAGTTTAGGTTAGGACCATTGGGGGTAGGCATCCCATAAGCCACCATGGTCATGTTACATCTTTGAGACATAACAGTTGAATTTTTAGGGAGAATAAAATCCTTCAATCATCCCATGGAAAAAAATACTTGAGCATGGCAGAGACCCGATTCAGAGGGGGTTAGACTTAGGTCTAGTGCGTGCGGCACTCTTTAGGGCTACCCGACCCATCTAGTGCTTGATATTAGCAATTGACTACCAAAAAGTTAAAAAATCGAATGCCCACGTGTTAGTGGAAAAAATATAGGGCATCCTTTCCCTATAGGTGACGGTGCAGGCATCACTTGAGCCTCATTTTCATTACCTTGGTTTATTCTTCAGCTATTGGAAGGCATCGCCAGTTCTTTCAGGACATTATCCCAGGACCCATCAGAAGATATCTCCACAAGTACCAGTTAATTTGAGAGTGGTAAGGAAAAATAGGTTTGCTTATGATATTTTTTCATACAAAAAACAAATTAAAACCATTTTTCATTTGGTTGATCACACAGGCTAAATTTAAAGGGAAAGTAATGTTTTTATTTTTCTCTTTGTTTTATACATGTGATTTATTTGCTTTGAAGAATCATCTCCTTAAATCACCATACACAAAGTATAACACACTCTAATCAACACCATAGGGGACCCCATGAATCCTCGTCAATTTAGACACCTCTTAAACCACCCTCCATTACCCAGAGGTGTGTTAGGACTCCCTCCATTTAAGCATAGAGGACGTCACACAACCCCCGTTATAGGATATTCCTTTATCGATGCATCTTTGCTCGGGAACCATCCCCATAAAAGCACACCTTTCACTACCCCACAAGCATCCCCACATGATACCCCAGTTAGGAGCCCACACACCACTCCTTCAGACAATCCACAAGGCACCCATCAAGGTAGTTCTCCTGACACTTCCCCATAGAGGACCCATTTATATTTACTCATCCAAAATCGTTTTTCGATGGTGGAAAAATCACATATAACATTCTTAGATTTTGTAAACCTACTATATTTGAGCAAGCTAACTAATGACTTAATCATGCATAGCCAGAATTAGCCAGCCATGCCCACCAAGCTCCCTTCGTACATTCCAAAATTTGAATGGAAACAAGAAGACCTAGGAAACCATGTCATGACTTTTCACATGTGGTGCTCATCCAATAGTATTACAGATGATACTATTCGACTACGACTATTTCAACACACCCTTACTTGGAAAGAAACGAAATGGTACATTGACTAGCCTTCTGCATCACATGGAAACTTGAGCTCCCTAGCTACAACATTCCTCACATTCTTTTAGCTCCTGGTTCGTCATGATTCAGACCTGGAGCTCCTCACCCACTTCAAACAAACACTCGCTACACACATATCAGATCATATCCATGAATGGTGGAAATGTCATAGCTTGTGTAAAGCACAGTTTGAAGACAAAGTACTCGACTTATTTTTGAGATCCCTTACATTGAAAATTTTAAAAGACATGGAAAATTTATCCTCGCATATTGAGGAAGAAGCCATTCGAAAATATCAATAGTTAGAGCTTATATACACCCAGTTTGGATATGTCTATCATGTGCTTCCAGACGCCCCACGCTTGCAGACTTATAAAGAGACACTAGGTGCATCCAATGCTACTGATGGATTGATAGGGTCCATAACCCAAAACCAACTCAACAAAACCTACTAGTACCCTGGATACTCGTTCAGTGGCCAAGCATTTGGTGCTACACAAAACGCACCACCACTATAATATACATGATACTACCCCGGGCAATGCATGCTGATGAAAAATATGGTTAGTAGGGTTAACCAATATCAACTCCCACATGGAGGGCCATACCCTCCCCCACAGGGAAACCAATACTCCTCTAGGAATATAGACGCAATATCCTCTTCCCAGAATCCATATACCAATCAACGACAAGGAAACCAATATTATCCTTTTCCTGCATAACAACAGAATAACTCACCAATGCAAAATAACGCAAGGTTTACCCTAGTCAACCTTCTCTCGCTCAACAACAAAAATAGGAGGAGAAACTGAAATCAACTAACCCACCTAATGCTGTTAAGAAAAAACAAAGAGGAAACCAAAGGGAGAGCATGAACAGGGGGGAAACAATGAATAACAACGCCCATGGGCACTAGTAAGAAGCAACCCTAACAAGAATCAAAGCCAAGGGCCAACCAACAAAAAATCACAGAGGAAAACATGAACACAATTCTACGGACTAATCATTCCTGTGCCATATGTAGTGAATATGGTCATTATACTCATCATTCTCCTCAACTCCTTGAGTTGAAAATGACACAGGAAAATAAGGGGGTACGAAGGGAAACAAATTGTAGTAATGTAGGACCCTTTCCCCCATTAGGGACTAATTAACACTCAACAAAAATCATCCCATCCACATCCTTCTGGAGGGAACCTGCATAATAATTCTAATCATGACATTTTCATGACAAGAGAAGATATTATCCTATAAACGTGAAACATAAGTTATGAAGCTCCCCCCGAACCCAACTCGCCCACCTCAACCACAAAAAAACCTACAACATTGTTGACCATCCTCGACTTCCTTAGAACCCATGTCGAAGATGGTCAAAGGACCTTTACGATGAGCACGACATAACTCAAAAGATACTCATAGATATAACATGGTCGACGACTTAGCGCAATCTCCCTTAGCTATGTCAGTAATAGAGGTCCTAAAAACATGCCCAACCCAATAGAAAGCCCTACTTTCTGCTCTTGGCACAATCGACCTGGCCGATTCTTGCCCAATGGTATTTGAATTGGATAAAGCTACTCCATAACTACCATCAACCGTTTCTTTTCAAATTCTAGTATCAATCTAAAACATCACCATCCATCATTGCATTGTCGACAAAGGGGCATACACATGTATAATTTCAAAATTTGTTTGGCAGAAAATGGGATCCCCCGAAATCAAATCTTCTGATATCACGCTTAGACCATAGGAAAAGCACCCTTCAACCATCATAGACCTATACCAAAGCGTGCCAGTACAGCTGGTTGATAAAACCGTCCTAATAGATATTGAAGTATTAGATGCTCAATTGGATTACAATATCTTGCTGGGCTGAAGTTACACGTACGAGATGTTAGTAGTTTCCTCGTCTGTATTCAGGGTAATGATGTTCCCCCATGACAAAAAAATAATTACAATAGATCAACTCACATATTACGAGAAGAAGACATTACCTGCACTAGATGGTGTGCTACCTTTCGTCTCATCTTCTCCTGAATGGATCATGACTTACACTGAGCTTAGCCCAAGCCAATTTAAGCCATCAACACTCTTAGGGACATTCCTAGGAGACCCTCTTGTGATAGAGGATATTTATCCAACCACAGGAGCATCGGTGTGCATGATGATTTCATCAAACACCCCCCAACCTCAAGAACCAATTTCAGATACCAACAAAATGTTGTTACTGATCCTACTTTCTTACCATATGCCATCACTCAAACATCCTTCTTATTCCCCCCACCTGTTTTTGTCTCGCCCCAAGTCATCGCAACACTCTCGTTGCCCCATTTGGCTCTGGAAATACCAGTTTGGTATCTAGCCCCTCAGACCACGCCAACAAGATCATGTATCACTGCAACATGCATCAACCCTATTCCTCCTCTGGATAGCACACCACAACAACAATTGCCTACACCGACACCATTTGGTGCTAAAAAAAGGGATAAGAAAAAAGGAAAAAAGGTGGAAGCTTCAAATACTCCCTCCTCTAGGGTCCTTCAACCATGTGCTTTGTGTGAAACAGTTGGGCACCCCACCAATATGTGCCCTAAGTTGGAAGAGATCAAAGCTCTTTTACATGCCCCTAAAGTGCCAGTGGACCCTCCTCCCCCTTCTAGATAAAATAGCACACCCACACATCATAAGGAATTTCACACCAACCATGCATGCACCATATGCACGAAATACGAGAATTACACTCATCATTTCCCCAAAATCCCTCGATATCAAGATGCGTTAGGTGCACTCACCCAAACCAATACCCCATTACTCCTAGCAGTGGATGGATCCAAAACCCATTTTTACATAATGAGGGAAGAAGCTTCTTGCTCCTATCCCTCTTATGGTCCATCAACCTCCCGCCATGATCAGAGGAAACCCAGATCAACGACAACCCTACATACACCCACATGCACTCTATGTGACGAACCAGATCATCTGATCAACCAATGTCCCAAATTAAGGGAATTTAATTGATTTTATTTGGTTATCCCTTTGCCCAAAGCACCAGAACCAGGCACATACATCGCACTTGCTAGATTTGTGCAAGAAATCATCATGTGTGACACTTTCCACATCTTTTCAGAGTTCGTTCTATGTGATGAGCCTCAGAAATGGTTAATTATATGGGCTCATTTTCCTCTTATTTCGACTTAATCCACCATTCTCATTACTTTATTGCATGTTTTTTATTATATTTATGCTCATAGAGTGAATTGGGTTAGTCATTATGCCAAAAAGTCTAATGTGTGCTTTATGCAGAGTTTTGGTCAAATTTTAGACAAAATCAAAGGCTTAATGAGCATTTGGCAGCCAAATTTGAGGAAGAACGAGGGGGAGGATTTGTAGGAAGGTGTCCCCTTCATTTATGAACCCTTACCTTGAATTCTCCATCAGAAACTCAGAGCACAAGCAACCACATTAGTGCATCCAAGGGGTAGCTGAGCAAGTAAAGAAGGACTGCTGTTTATCTGTAGTTTTGGGAAGCTGAGCTCCTTGATTTTAGGAGAGTTGTTGGAGACTCCATTTGTATAAATAGCAGGGCTTAGGTCCTCAGTTTTTTTAGTTATATTTTAGCCATTTGATAGACTATTTTCGCACTTTAGTGCAGCATTTGTATTCAGCTCATTTTCGAGCTCCTTTTGCAGACAGTTTTGTGATGTAATTAGTATTTTTTGATCAATGAAGATGAATCCAGCCTTGAACTAGCTCTGATCTTTCTTAGGGGGCTATAACTCTTGGGGTTGGGCCCAACCCAAGTGCCCAACACCTCCTCTGTGTATTTATATGTTATTTTCTTGCATTCATGAATAATTTTTGTTGTTTAGGTTAAATCTTTCTTTGTTACTTAGGTTGTTTTTGATGATCAGAATAGTTGCTGTTGCTTTAGGTTGATTAGCTAGTTTGCTGCAATAATAGAAAAAGATCAACAAAAAGGCTACCAAGTAGACCTTGATCTCCTTTCTCCCCCCTCGGGACCATGAATTGAGACCAAGGCACTCTTGCTGCCACCAAAACACTGTTTTTGCTTTCCAATGCAATTGCTAGTGTGTGATTTCGAGTTGGAGAAGTTGATATCAGTTGTATTTACATGCTTAGATTTTTCCTTGATCAGTTTCCATAGCTTTCTTGCGTAACTTCTTGTCCATAAAGTTCTGTTCAACACTTTTCTGGTTTTTAGGTCATAATTAGGTTAAAATAGGTAAAACTCTGTTTTTTAGTTCTTACTTGGGTCAATTTTCAAAAGTAGGTGTGTAGCTCACGTGAAAAACATTCTCGCTTATCATCCTTTCATCACCCAACCTGCTTGAGTCCATCTCTCAAGATTTTCTCCACTCATTCACCATACTTTCCCAAACTGCCCTAATTTCTACGTTTTTGGTGAAAATTTGCTTTCTTATCCTTTGAACCAATCCAACCATCTCCTTCATTTTTGATTTTCATTGATAAGGTCCTAGATCCTCTAACACCCTCATCCAACCTTCATTTCCTTTTTCTCATCATCTTTCCTCCTCCAAACCTTCAAAAATCACTTTCAGCCTCCTCTTGTAGAACTTCCTATAGAACTTCCTGTAGATCCTCTGCAGCCTTCCTGTAGAAGTTCATGCGAGCGATTTTTTGATGTCTGATCGCAATGGAAATCTCCATAAGGGTACTAGGGACTTCTTAGGACCCCTCCACACCTTCCTCATCATCTGCAAAAGCCAACTCCATCTCCCTTCACCACCAAACCTCTGCACGGTCACAAATAGTTAAAACACAAGCATAATAATTCTGCATAAAATTGCTCAAAAGTACAAAAAGATGATTCTTCCACATTTTCCTTCAGAAGTAGCTTGAATATATGCATTTTACCTTGTTAGTAGTCCATGGCATCCATTCCAGTAGTTTCATCGCTTTTTCTTGCAAAAGTAGGGTTAGTGGGTAAAACTAGGGTTTGCTAGGGTTTGAGTTCCATTTCAATTTTCATTCTCTTTTTGCAAGTAGCATAGCCCCCATAGAATTGGTCTTCTACCATCACAGTAAAATCTTCTTCTGAGAACTCATAGAAGTTGGCTTAAGCTCATAGCGAACTTGTGCCAGCTGATCAAGTGATAGCCGCAGTAAGAGCTAGTACTTGTGCATACAACACTGTTGCTTCCAAGTTTTTTACAAACTACCGGGTTGATAAAAGTAAAGAAGGGAGCCCTAGGAGTTGTAGCATTATTGCTGCAATACTGGAGGTCACCACTCTTTTTTGGCACCATTGCTGGGGAAGCGTCAGAGTATTTTACGATTACTGTTTTTCTTCTATTTTCTACTACAACCTTTTGTTAAGTAGTTTATTTAAGCAAGAATAGAGTAGTTGTTTTATATCAATTTTGCAAAAGTAGATTAGAAATTTCCTGCTTTCATTTCAATTCCGCAATTTCATTTCAGCAAATGTAGATTAGACATTTCCTGCTTTCATTTCAATTCCACAATTTCATTTCAGCAAGCGTAGATTAGCTATTTCCTGCTTTCATTTCAATTCTGTAATTTTAATTTCAGCAAGGTTTATTTTAGTTAGTTTCAATTTGTTGTTTAATCAATTTCAGTTTTGCAGGTACAAGCAGAAAAGAAAACAAAAATCAACCAAAAATCTCTCCTTTCATGCCTCGTAGGAGTAGAGATAATTCAGAAAAATGTTTGCACAACACCCCCACTGCTTCACACAAACAACCTTCTCTCTTCTTCAGTGGTTGCAATCAAGAAACACCCTTAGGTAACAGCTAGAGATATTTTAAGAACCTATAGGGGAAGAAGAAGAAGAAAACATTCCACTGGAGCCCATGGCTGAAAACAGAAATGTTGGGAGCAGTACCTTTTCTTTCAACTCATCCCTTAGAGGTGAATGTGAAAATATGTTGGAAGATTTCAAGAGCGAGATGAGGCAGATGCTTGCCATGCAAATGGATACCTTGTGGATCCAAAGGAAGCAAGAGGAAGCTAAGAGGGATTTGACCATCTTTTGTCCTAGGTGCATTAGAAAGCATCCTAGGAATGAATGTCCATTGCACTCCATAGAAGTGTGTTTTGTCTGTGAAGAAGGCCATCCTACGAATAAGTGCCCTTCCTTGCCCGGAATTAAAGCTGCATATCATAGGGCCAAAGGCATCACTGAACCACTCTATTTCATAAATCAAATGAGGCCACATGGATCCAGACCATACTAGTAGGGGATGCAAGAGACATCTCAGGCATACTACAACCCCAACCAAGTCGCATTCATACTTTCTTGTGGCTCCCCTGCTCATCCTTCTTGGTCCACACCCCCTCCTTGGTCATATCCTCCTCAATATCATGCTCAACTAGCTACTCATCCATTTCACCCTTATGCTCAGCCACAACCTCAGTGGAATGCATCTCATCAGGGGTGGAGGCCCCATTACAACTCTCCTCCCACTCTTTTGCCTCCACCACTTGCTCAATCGCAACCATTACCTCCTAATCCACCAAGGCAACCCCAAATACCTACTCAACCAAACCCGAACTCGAATAACAGACATGCCCAACAAATATATAGTGGGGAAGAACCATTTTCAAACCCGCACATCAGAGTAGCTCAACCTAATTGCAAAACTGTGGTACAACACTTCCAAACAACTCCTCTTGAGCTCAATGATATTCACCATAGCTCAGGAAGAGTATTGCGAAAAAGAGATTATATTGATATCATTGAAGGACCACATCGAACAGAAGAAGATGCAAAAGAGAAGGTTGAAGAACCATTGGCTACACTTGATAAAGAAAAGACATCAGAATCAGAGATCGAGAGAGCTCCATCATGGCTACCATCAAATCCTCCATGTATTCAAGAGAAGAATCAACAAAAAGAAGAAGATATGAAGGTCATGGTAGAAGAAAACATGAAGAATGATCTAGATTATTAGAAAGGCCAAAGACATCACAATTATATTGAGATATGGTTCCAGACGGTCACTAAGGTGCAACATCATTCTCTTCCTCAACTATGCTTGATCCCTTCAATGTCAAATAATTTGGTCTCTGAAATCCGAATACCTATCAAAGCATGCATTTCAAGCCTCCACATCATTTTATCTATCATTTTGATGTGCACATGGCTCCATTGGAAGTATTCTTATACTTGAATAGGATTTTGTTTTTCAAGTAGGGTAGGGTAGAAAAAAAAGAGTAAAAAGAAAGGAAAAAATGAAAAATAAGAGAAAAATAAAAATCTAAGGTGAAAACCTCCTTGGAGGCACCTTAGATTGGCTCATTGATTGAAAACCACCATGAGGCAGTCAATGGGTTAGAAAGAGGATAACATAAAAAGGGAATAAGATCCCTGGGTGAAAACCTCCCTTGGAGGCGCCCAGGGCAGGCAATTAGGGTGAAAACCTCCTTGAGGCGCCCTAGCTGTTTTCAAAAAAAAAAAAAAGAGAAAAAGAAAAAAATGCATTTACAGTTGTATTGCAAGGGTGCAGGAGGACTTCAGGAAGCAGCAACAGGTGCCAAGAAAGCTTTAAAACCAATAACAACACCTATCCTACCTTCCCTTACCCTTCTCCATCATTTTTGACATTCTTTCCACCTCACTGTGCTTCTTTTCTGAAAACTGTGTTTTCTACAGGAGGCTCCTGTAGAAATTATAGAGAGCTAGAAATGGACTTCAAAAGCAGTTTGGGGAACCGGGAAGATTCATAAAGGGTTTATAAATCCCCTTGAAATCCTCAAACCTCTCTCCCATCAATTCTAAGTCTGCATTATAGCCCAAGCTCAGTTTTTCTTACTATGCAAAAACTGTAGAATGCTCTGATACAAAAATACATAGAGCAGAAATTTGTTTTTTCCCTAACTTGAAAACCGTGCATCCATTTTAAAAATTGTTTCATGGGGAGTTGTATAGGGATGATGGCAACATGCTCAAGCAATTTCAGCCAATTCTAGTGCACAGTTTCCAAGAAATCAACATCCATCACCTTTAGCCATTTTTGAATTTTCTCCATATTCGTCCATCCATTTAAAAACCTGTTTCATGGAGAGATGCATATGGGTGATAGTAACCTGCCCAAGCAATTTCAGCCAATTCCAGTGCACGGTTTCCAAGAAATTGACCTTCGTCACCTTAAGACAATTTCCATTTTTCTCGAAATTCGTGCATCCATTTACCACAATTTTTCTATGGGAGGTGCATAATGACGATGGAAATATGCTCAAAAAATCTCAGGTCAATCCATTCTACTGTTTGGGAGCTATGGACAAAACAAGTCAGTGTCTTGTAAAAATCTAGCATCAATAGCATGAGGGTGCAAATCTGAAGGTTGGAGTAGACTCCTAAAGATCAAATCCAGCCAGAAGGGAACCTGCAGAAAGCACAACCACATATCAGCAACCAGAAAAGCATGCATCCACAGAAACAAAGGCATGCAATAGAAGGAAAGGCCACAACACCTCACAGCAAACGCATTCTACTTCCAGGTAAGTGACTAAACCCATTCCTCTATTGCATGAATATAATTTAAAAAATGCATGGACAGTGAGATGGTTGTGATTAAATGAGATCGGTGGCTAGCTAACTGGCCACCCTCGTCCAGTTTAGATAGCACCTCGTCCAGTTCTACAACGCTCAGCCAGAAATCATACAACACACGTGTCTAGTCAACGCATGGGAAATCTAAAAAAACAGGTAGTGGCAGATGTTTTGAACTCTAGCGCAGATAATGGGAAGTGATTACAGGTAGAAAGTGTAAAGTCTCATGATGTCACTATAGTAGGGACCAACAATTCACATAATGCCAACGCACATTTTTGCCAGCTCACCATTAGTGGAAATATTTCACAGAAAACATAAGTACTCTGTCTCAAACTCATTCACCACCTTTGTTTCCATTTTATCATTGTCCTTGTAGCCGCAACAAGCTCTATACCACCTCCATAGCCTCGAAACCATCGTTCTCTGTCATTTTCTTATATCGGCATTCTACAGGAAGTTGTAATAGTTCTACAGGAACGCGAGTGAGCAGCTCCATAGAGGAAAATTCGGGATTTAATGTCAATTTCGAGCTTGAAAAGAGGTAGGCTTGGGAAACCACTCTGCATATGATATATTTATATAAGGTGGTGGATTAAAAAACACAGTATTGGGTTGAAAAAATGAAAGTGAAGCTTAAAAGTCTGCCTGTATTTTTCTGAGTTCTACACAGTCTCCCCGTTTTCTTCTCTGCATTCAAAGTATGTCTTCTTCTTCCTCACATTCTACTGTAAAGAAAAAAGGATGCAACCATAGAAACCAACATGTGAAAAAACCAAATTTGCAAGTTTGTCTACTCTCTGTAGAAAAAAACCTTGTGTTATTTATTCTCTATTTTGTAAAAATAAATAAAAAAAAATGATTTTTTCCAAAAACCGAGAACCAAATTCAAGTTAAAAATAGTTTGAAAAAGGGGAGAAATTTCAAAATTGATGGGGTGAAAAAAAAGAACATGGGAAATTCCCTCTCTAGTTTTAGAAAGACAAACATCAACTATTCCTCTGTTTCCAGTTTTGAAAGTTATTGCCTTCTTCCTCACCTGGGCATTTTCAGAGGTCCCTAAACACCATGCCAGGAGGTTTTATGAGAAAGGAGCCTTTGAACTCCAACAAATTGCATGAGCACCCAGAAGCGGTGGCCCTTTTCACCAGGGCAAACTGGATATATTTCTTTGAGAGAATTCATGGAAGATGAGGAGGAAACAGAAAAAGAGGAAAAGACCAAAATAGAGAAAGAAGAACATGGAACAGAGTAGGAAATTAAAATAGAAGATGAGAAGGAAGAACCTGAAACAAAGAAGAAAAAGACTAAAGTAGATAAGGTAGAAACTAAATAAGATGAGAAGAAAACCAAAACAGAGCTTGAGGAAGAAAAGCTAAAAGAGGTAGAGAAGACAAAAGAAGAGGAAAAAGAAGAAGAAGAAAGACAATAGTGGGAGGAGGTGGATAGAAAGGCAGAATTCCATGATAAAGAGGAGGATATCACATCAGAAGCATGGTATGTGAGGGAATCCATCAGAGCCATCAAGGATGAAGAGATAGATTATTTGCTCAAAGGATGAGCAACACCTTCAGTAGGGGGGTGATGATGAGCCTAGAAATGGGTAATTATATGGGCTCATTTTAACTCTTATTTCGACTTAATCCACCATTCTTATTAGTTTATTGCATGTTTTTGATTATATTTATGCTAATAGAGTGAATTGGGTTAGTCATTATGCCAAAAAGTCTAATGTGTGCTTTATGCAGATTTTTGGTCAATTTTGAGACAAAATCAAAGGTTTAATGAGCATTTGGTAGCCAAGTTCGAGGAAGAACGAGGGAGAGGATTTGTAGGAAGGTGTCCCCTTCATTTATGAACCCTTACCTCGAATTCTCCATCAGAAACTCAGAGCATGAGAAACCACATTAGTGCATCCAAGGGGCAGCCGAGCAAGCAAAGAAGGACTGCTGTTTATCTGTAGTTTTGGGAAGCTGAGCTCCTTGATTTTAGGAGAGCTATTGGAGACTCCATTTGTATAAATAGCAGGGCTTATGTGCACAGTTTTTTTTAGTTATATTTTAGCCATTTAATAGACTATTTTCGCACTTTAGTGCAACATTTGTATTCATCTCATTTTTGAGCTCCTTTTGCAGACAATTTTGTGATGTAATTAGTATTTTTTGATCAATGAAGATGAATCCAGCCTTGAACCAGCTCTGATCTTTCTTAGGGGGCTGTAGCTCTTGGGGTTGGGCCCAACTCAAGTGCCCAACACCTCCTCTATGTATTTATATGTTCTTTTCTTGCATTCATGAAATAATTTTTGTTGCTTAGGTTAAATCTTGCTTTGTTACTTAGGTTGTTTTTAATGATCAGAATAGTTGCTCTTGCTTCAGGTTGATTAGTTAGTTTGTTGCAATAATAGAAAAATACCCACAAAAATGCTACCAAGCAGACCTTGATCTCCTTTCTCCCTCCTTGGGACCATGAATGAGACCAAGGCACTCTTGCTGCCACCAAAACACTGTTTTTGCTTTCCATTGCAATTGCTAGTGTGTGATTTCGAGTTGGAGAAGTTGATATCAGTTGTATTTACATGCTTAGATTTTTCCTTGATCAGTTTCCATAGCTTTCTTGCATAACTTCATGTCCACAAAGTTCTGTTCAACACTTTTTTTGTTTTTAGGTCAGAATTATGTTAAAATAGGTAAAACTCTGTTTTTTAGTTCTTATTTGGGTCAGTTTTCAGAAGTAGGTGTGCAGATCATGTGAAAAACATTCCAACTTATCATCCTTTCATCACCCAACCTGCTCTAGTTCATCTCTCAAGGTTTTCTCCACTCATTCACCATACTTTCCCAAACCGCCTTAATTTCTTCTTTTTTGGTGAAAAATTGCTTTCTTATCCTTTGAACCAATCCAACCATCTCCTTCATGTTTGATCTTCATTGATAGAGTCCTAGACCCTCTAACACCCTCATCCAACCTTCATTTACTTTTTCCCACCATTTTTCCTCCTCCAAACCTTCAAAAATCACTTTCGGCCTCCTCCTGTAGATCCCTTATATCCTTCATGTAGAAGTTCATGTGAGTGATTTTTCGAGGTCTGATCGCAATGGAAATCTCCAGAAGGGTACTAGGGACTTCTTAGGACCCCTCCACACCTTCCTCATCATCTGCAAAAGCCAACTCCATCTCCTTTCGCCACCAAACCTCTGCACAGTCACAAATAGTTAAAACACAAGCATAATAATTTTCCATAAAATTGCTCAAAAGAACAAAAAGATGATTATTCCACATTTTCCTTCAGAAGTAGCTTGAATATATGCATTTTACCTTGTCAGTAGTCCATGGCATCTATTTCAGTAGTTTCATCGCTTTTTCTTGCAAAAGTAGGGTTAGTGGGTAAAACTAGGGTTTGCTAGGGTTTGAGTTCCATTTCAGTTTTCATTCTCTTTCTGCAAGTAGAATAACCCCCATAGAATTAGTCTTCTGCCATCATAGTAAAAGATTCTTCTGAGAACTCATAGAAGCTGGCTTAAGCTCCTAGTGAACTTGTGCCAACTGATCAAGTGACAGCCGCAGTAAGAGATAGTACTTGTGCATACAACACCGTCGCTTCCAAGTTTGTTACGAACTACCAGGTTGATAAAAGTAAAGAAGGGAGCCCTAGGAGTTGCAGCATTATTGCTGCAATACTGGAGCTCACCACTATGCTAGGATTCATGTGGCGATTTATCGATGAGAATTCTGATTTAGTTGGGTCAGATACCAAACCATCAGATCACACCAGACCACAAGGGAATGAAGCATCTAGTTCCATATTATGTGTGTTTGAGGGAAAATGGCCACCAATAATATGACAAGGCCCCTGCAATTACATATCCTCTCACCACCATCAATATAGATCAGGAAAAAAATGATCTAAGGTCGTCTGGAAAAAGAGATCACCCCTCACATGTGCCCTATGTGATAAACCCAACCACTTGGTAAATCAATGCCAAAAAATGAGTAAGTTTAATGACATATTTCACTTAGTGGTCCAAATTCCATAAATCCTTCTATCCAATAAAGAGAAAATCACACATTGTTATTGTTGCATATGCTCTCAATCATATCATATGCGGAATTGTCAATACCTTCCACATTTTCACTCTGCTAAAGCAACATTGAGGAAAAACCACACTAGGAAGTCACATCATGCCAACATTAAGATCCAGAGATGGTTACTACCCCAAGATGCGCCATCCCATGACATCATTCAGGCTTCATCATCTCATACTATGAGCAATACCACCACCCACACTATCTATTTGGTTGGTACTAGTCTAGTGTGCAATATCTGCAACAGTACCTCTCATAGCACTGGGACATGTCATATGTTAGAAACATTTCGATGGCTTAGTATTCAATGTCAACCTCCTATTGAGGAAAATATTTTTACCCCTTGTACATAGACAAGACTGCAAGAAATTCCTCCCACTCGTTATCAACCCACCATAACTCAAATTCTACCACCACCTAATGTTGATGACACACAACACCATATACGCTTCATTTCCTCACATGTAGGAACACGTAGGAACCATGATTCGTGATATCTTCTCATCATTTTTTGGTGCCGAGACCATAAAATACACCACACTAGTGGTAACACCACACGAGTGGTAACACCACCGATGGTGTAGACCCATCCCATCTACACCTTTTGAACCTTGCTTGGTTCTATGACGCCAACTAATGAATCATATTCTTTCTTATCGACCAACACAACTACGTATGAACCCCAACCTCAAGGTCTGGCACAACCCAAGTCAATGCTAGATAATATTTTTCACTCAGATGAAGATATTCTAGAGGCCATGACGGAACCTGAATATCCATGGGACGGGATGCACCATCGTTCGTATTTTCTACCGGAAAAATCATTTGTACCTACTAGCGTGCCTACGCATGATATCTGCACCATAGAGTCAATAGATTTACTACCACCACGAAAGATCGATTGGTTCAAAAATCCAATCCCAACACCTGATGTGTTGGAGGAAGGGAACATGTCAAATATTTCACCTACCATCAAGGTAAATATTTCAAATAAACCTGGAAAAGTTGAAGAGATCTCCCTGGGGGAATCATGCTTTCCAGAGGAAATAACGCATACACATCCTTGTTCCAAGACTGTAGGGATATTTTTTCATGGGATTACTCTGAGATGTCAGGCATTAGTCCCACCATTATGGAACACCATATTGACATATGGCTTGACGCCCATCCCTTCAGGAAGAAACAACATCAGTTACATCCTTCTAAAGCAGAAGCAATCAAACATGAAATTGATAAACTCCACAAAGTTGGATTCAACTATCCTATCGCTTACAGGGTTTCTAACCCTGTACCTGTCATGAAAAAATAGGGCACCATTCGTGTTTATACTGATTTTCAAGATCTGAACAAAGCTTGTCCCAAAGATAATCACCCTATGCTATTAATGGACCAAGTCATTGATGCTTGCACCAATCACGAGGCTCTATCCTTCATGGACATGTTCTTTGGGTATAACCAGATCCAGATTTTCCATACAGATAAGTAAAAAACCACATTGAAAATACCTTGGGGTACATGCAAATATCAGGTTATTCCTTTCGGTCTTAAAAATACTGGCGCCACCTTCCAGCGAGCCATGAATTACATCTTCCATGATTTGGCTCATCTTATCCTCGCCTATTTGGACGACCTTACAATATAATCCAAGAAGCACGCTAACCATTTGGAGCATCTCCACATGGTTTTTAGAGATGTGGACACTATAACCTACACTTGAACCCTCTCAAGTGTGTATTCTGTGTCAATACCGGAAGACTATTGGGATTTATAGTTTCCCAACAAGGTATTAGAGTTGACCCTCTCAAATCCAAGCCACTAAGGAAGTCCCACCTCCAAGAACATTGAAACACTTACAAAAATTGTAGGGTAAGGCCAATTTCTTACGATGCTTTGTCCCTGATTATGCCGCTTGCGTGCAAGACTTTCTGCACCTCCTTTGTCAGGATATTCCCTTTGATTGGGATGACCAATCCAAAAAATCATTTGAAGCTTTAAAATATGCATTATCTCAATCTCCTTTGGTTATCCCTCCTGACCACCATAAAGAATACACCCTATATCTATCAACATCAAGTGTAGCCATCTCTAGGGTATTAGTCTAGGATGGTGATGGGACTCTAAATTAGACATAAATTAAGGCCCATGCCTTTAAATTAAAACATAAATTAAGGCCTATGACCATCCTTAAGCACATTAAGCCTCTCTTTCTACATTAGATAATTTATTTTTAACTTTAATATATTCATTAGGAAGGTTTATGAATAATTGGATATTTGTGCCTAATATTATTTATTTTTGTGGAATATTATGAGAATATTGGGCAGAATACGAAAATTTGGAGGAGGAGATAATTTAGGGACTTGTTCCCTACTATAGAAGGATCAATAATAAATAATAAATCAACAAGATATTATGGAATTATGGCATAGATTTTGGAACTCCAATGATTGAGAAAATTTAGGACTGTGTCCCACTAATCAAGGGACTAGATCCACTAATCAAGGGATTTTGGTCGGGAAAGATTCCTCCATTCATGGGGAATGATTCCTAATAATTTTGTATAAGTACCAAGTCGAATTTTCCTCTAGGGGGAGATTTTAATTAGTGTGCTTGTGGAGAAAACTCATATTTTTGTAGCTCCATTGTATTTTCTTGCAGGGATGTAATTCTATTGATGAAATAATGAAGATTGGTGTCATTTTCAGCTTCTGAATCTTGTTCTTCTCCATACGTCTCTAAGTTTCATTGGGCTTGGCCATCCTAGGAGCCTCAGAGCCCTTTTGTATCATTTTCTTTCCTTCTTTTCACTTCTTATTCACATGCATCTCTTGTTTTTATTTCTTTCCATTTCTGCATTTAGTATTAATGATTTCTTGTTGTAGGATTGAGTTAAATGGTCGATGTAAGTTTTTTTTCAGGATCACAAAAATTATTTAATCCTTGTAAAAGATTTCGAAGTTCATAGTGATCATTGAGCTGCTTGGATTAGTCTTCTTATTCCCAAATCTAGATTGATGGACCTCCTTTTTAGCAAAACAACAATAAATTTCGTATTTTTTTAGGAGCATGCTAACAAGCTTCAATCGAGTTGGTTACACTTGAATTAGATCACAAAAACATTCTAGTCCATAACAAAAATTATCCCATTGTATTTGTACTTGATTTGTTTAGGCATTTTTTAGATTTACTAGCTCACTAGTTCTCGAATTTCTAGATTTTCGACTAGTAATGTTTTTCTATTTTTTAGCATGGGTTAACAAAGGTATTTTTGAGTGATTCCTTTTGTAACAGGGACCTAAGACATCCTAGTTAATAAAAAAATTTGTTCCATCTAATTTGGATTTTATTTTCTTGGTCATTCAATGAATTATAGTAAATCTATACATCCTGTAGGAAATCATTGTAGCATCCTGTAGGAAATCATGTTTTGAGCCCGAATTGAGAAAAATCATTATTGAAGTTGGGATTAGGCCTCTACTTGACCTCCATGCCATCAAGACCATTTTAACCCTCTTCCTAGTTTTCAAGAGTAGGATTTGATTTCCATTTCTTCTATCTTCAGTCTTACATAAGATCTCAACAACGTTTTATATCATTCCACAAATTTTTCCTCATGCATGAATGAGACAACTAGCTCATGAAATTCCATTTCCTTTAGATAATTGAAATTATTCTTGTTTGCATGATTTTTGGGTAAATGTCAATGTTTGATGCAGTGCAGGTGTTTCAGGAGTACAAAGAGATTTCATAGTCAGCAACCTCATCCCAACTTCATCCACCCATGGTCCTCACTTTCTTTCACTAAAACTTCACCAATTTCATCATTCCACAAGGAAACTTCTCCAAGATTTTTGAGCAGATCCATCCATCTCCCAACTTTCATTTTGAGTTCTGAAGTGGTCCTAGGCACTCCCTTGCCTCATTCCATCCACCAACCACATTCCCTAAGCTTTCCATCACCTTCAACATCCATCCTTTTTCTCTTGGCTATATCCTATAGGTTTTCAGGGGATCCTGTAGGATTTCAGGGGATCTTGTAGGTTTTCAGGACATCCTGTAGGAAATCTTGTAGCATCTTTGTAGGAAACCATGTTTTGAGGCCGAATTGAGGAAAATGCCTCTAGGAAGCTAGCAAAGGGTCCCTACTTGTCTCCCAAGCCTTCTGCACATTCACTATCATCTCCAAGCCACCTGCCACTTCACCAAAAGATATTATCTTTCACACTTTGACATGAAAAAAAGATAAAAAGAAAAATAGATTTACTTTATCCATTTATATGCACAACAACAGAAGGTTTGATGGTTTGAATTTTCATGCTTAGATAATAGGATTGCATACATGTTAACTTAGCATTCTTTTGAAGCAAAGCCTCCTAGTAGTTAGTTAGAAAATGGTGTGTTTTAGCATTTGATTTCAGTCTCTTTCCTTGTACTTTCTTTTTTTCAATAGGTTAAGGTTCCATTTCAAACATTTGATTTTCTGTAATTAGTTTAGGATTTGACTTCAGTACATGCACTCCATTACATCATGACAACAAAGGAAGGACACATTGTATGCTACACATATAGTGCCGATACCTCTAAAGTTTGTACGAACCCTGAGTTGATAATTAAAGTTGGTAGCCTTGGGAGTTGCAGCATTCTTGTTGCAATACTGAGGCTCATCACTTTTTGGCGCCGTTGCCGGGGAGGTGTCAAAGTATGCATTGTTTTCTTCCCTAGTGATTCATTTCTTTTTACTTTTTGAAAAAAAAAAATATTTGCATTAGGCATATTTAATTTCAAAAGTAGGAAATTGCATTGCATTATAGTTTTCATTCTATCATAAAAAAACAAAAAACAAAAAATTCTCCAACACCAACCCAAACCCCCCATTTGATCACGTGGTGCAATAATAGACACATCACCATTCACTTTTGCATGTAGAAGAAGAAGATGGCAAAGAATGTAGAAGAAATGGATGGATATGATGACAATAAGGAAGACCCTCTCAGATTTCTCATTCAAGATATTGACGGTAGTGTGCACATGAAGAACATCCCTCCATATTTTCTTCCAAAATTTCATGGTCTAAGGTCAGAGGATCCAGAAACCTTTCTCTTTGAATTTGAAATTTTTTGTAGATCTTATGGTTACTTATTAAAAACTCAAAAACTGAGATTGTTTCCGACAACATTGAAGGATAAAGCCCTTAAAAGGTTCATGAATTTAGGGAATAATTCAATAAGATCATGGAATGATATGCAAAAGATATTTCTAGAAAAATATAAAGATCATGATCTTAAGGAATAAATATTTAGAATGAATCAAAGAGAAGATGAGAGTCTAGAGGATCTAATAGAGAGTTTCATGTATAATGTTAAGAGGGGATTAGTACATCATTTAGGATCCGACACATTAAAAACCCTCTTACTTAGAACAATTAGGGATGAGTGGATTGATATTCTTGATCTCATGAGTAGAGGTGATGTATATCAATTATCATTTGAAGAAATTTGTGAAACATGCAAACACATATCAAGAGGAAAGACAAGAGTAAGTTAATCAGCATCAAGATCGGTAAGTCAAGCTAAAGTTGGAAATTTGTTTGATGACTTTAAAACAAAAATTCTTAGCAGTCTAACCGAACAAGTAGAAATGTTAAGAATACAAAATGAGAAAAAAGAAGATGTTTGTGTTGTCCATGGAGAATAGCATCATGTTAAATGTTGCTCCTCATTACCAAGGTTGAAGGAAGTTCACCAAGAGGACATTGGAGAAAGTCAACTACCAATGCATCAATGTTATGTAGCTCCAAGAGGACCATGGAAGCCTATTCAACATGATATGATGCAAGAGCCTAATTCAAAATTTCAAGATTATGCATATCCACCCCAAAATAATTGGAACACACATTTTCTTTGGCAACATTGGCCATCTCAACCTCAAAACCAATCTTGGCAACAAGGTTGGCAAGGAACTTATGTGAGACATCCACAATATCCTCAATATTTTCCTCAATATCCTCCATACCCAACTCCATGTTATCCCTACCATTCACCTCCACCACAACCACAACCCCATCCACATCCATCTCAAATATACACTCCCACTCAACTAACTGTACACTATTTCCAAACCCACACATTAAGTAGCTCAACCCACTTACAATGATGAGGTACAACACTTCCAAACATCTCCTCTTGAGATCAATGGTATTCACCATAGCTCAGGAAGAGTATTGCAAAAAAGAGATTATCTTGATATTATTGAAGGAACACATACAGAAGATCAAGATACAAATGAGAATACCAAAGGATCATGGGCTGCATTTGATGAAGAACAGATAGCAAAATCAGAGATCGAGAAATATCCCTCATGGTTACCATCAAATCCCCCATGTGTTCAAGAGAACAATCAACAAAAAGAGAAATATTTGAAGATCATGGAAGAAGAAGACATTCAAGATGATCCAAATCAGAAAGTGGACTAGGGGCATCATAATTCACAACTATATTGAAATATGGGTCCACATGGTCACTAAGTTGCAACAACACTCTCTTCTTCAATTGTGCTTGATATCATCAAAGTCAAATCATTTGATCTCTCAAATTTAGGTACATGTCAAAGCATACATCTCAAGCCTACACATCAGTTTTTCTGTCATCTTGATGTGCACATGGCTCCATTAGAAGTATTCTTATACTTGAAAGTGATTTTATTTTTCAAGTAGGTTAGCGTAGAAAAAAATGTGAAAAATAAGAGAAAAAATATAAAAATCTCAGGTGAAACCCTGCTTTGAGGCACCTCAGATTGGCTTATTGATTGAAAACCTCCATGAGGCAGTCAATGGGTTGGGAAAAAAAGAAAACAAGAGGAAAAAAGAAAAGATCCTATGTGAAAACCACCTTTGAGGTGCCTAGGCAGACCTACTAGTTGAAAACCTCCTTGAGGTGCCTAGTAGGCCTAGAAGAAAAAAAAGAAAAAAAAGAAAAAATCTTTGCTTCATATATCTCTCTAATGAATGCATGTATTCTCCAAAATTTATAAGCAACAAAGAAAAGTTGGTACCAAAAGAAAAATTGGTCAAGCCTAGTCAAAAGAAGTCAAATTTTGACTTTCCCCTCCTTTTCTCAAATGCTCCAACAAGGCCAAGGCCATGCCAATCCATCACCTTCATCTATTTTCACCATCCACCCATCATTCTCAAGCTTCTACCATTCAGTTTACTTGCTGTCCTAAAAAACTACAGGATGCTTTGTTTTACTACAGGATACAAAAATACATAGAGCATAAATTTGTTTTTGCCATAACTTGAAAACCATGAATCCATTTGCCAAGTTGTTTTAGGGGAGATACATATGGATGATGGTAACATGGTCAAGCAATTTCAGAAAATTCTAGTGCACAGTTTTCGAGAAATCAACCCCCATCACCTACAACCATTTTTTAATCTTCTCAATATCCGTGCATCCATTTAAAAAGATGTTTCATGGAGAGATGCATATGGATGATGGTAACATGCTCAATAAATTTCAAAAAATTCCAGTGCATAGCTTTCGAGAAATCAATCTCCATCACGATTCACCTACAACCATTTTTGCATTTTCTCGATATCTGTGCATCCATTTAAAAAGTTGTTTCATGAGGAGATGCATATGGATGATAGTAACATGCCCAAGCAATTTAAGAAAATTCTAGTGCATGGTTTCCAAGAAATCGACCTCCATCACCATCAGCCATTTTTAGTTTTTCTCAAGACTCGTGCATCCATTGACCAATTTTTTTATTATGGGGAGCTGCATAATGATGATGGAAACATGCTCAGAAAGTTTCAGGTCAATCCATTCTACTGCTTGGGAGATATGGACAAAACAAAAGGCTATTCGGTAAACCTGCGGGATTCCCTGAGATCCTACAGGATACAGAACAACACCTACAGGATTGGTAGTGAGGAGTTTTAAAAGGGAAAAATAGAGGTTGGATTCATCAAGTAGTGATAAGGAGATAGGCTCTATACTTTCCCACATTTTCCAAGTGAAAAGAATACAGAAAAGCCTTCTAGTTTATTGAAAAAGATTGCAGTTTAGGGGAATTGTATACACATAATTTTTAAATTTGGTATCAGAAATATACAAACATCCATCCATTAGAGAAAAATGATAGGGGGAACCCATCAACACAATAAGGATTCATCAACACCCTCCTATACTAGAGATATTCACAAGGCACAATTGGATGGGTTTCTTTGAAAATTGAGAGGATATGATGATGAAGTAGCTAGAGATTTGCAGTCAACTTCAACATGGAGATCCAAAGGTCAAATAAGCTCCTCTAGAGCTTAGCAGCAACATCAGGATCATCAACATCACCATCCAACACCTACACATCAACATCAACTCAACACCAGCATGTAGGTCTCTCCAACAACCATCAGGTAGATACAAGTATGTAATATTCTTTACCTCTTCTCTTGAGCATATTATAATTGAAAATTTGTTGTCAATGCATGAGAGATGAGATTTTATAAGTTAAGGATGGGTGAGCAGTCTCAACCACCTTCAACTAGTTAATTGCAACTCACTCCACTCATGCAATGTTGAAAAGTCAAATTATGAAGGGTGATGATTTCAAGGAATGAGGACAGCAGTTAAAAGAAGAAATTTTTGCAAAGACCAAGTCACCACAGAACTCCAAGCCCTCCATCCACTTCATATTCACTATCTATTCATCATTCATCCATCCCATTTCATTCTTGGAAAAAAAATAGAGCATCCTCTCCATTTTCACAAACCTACACTACTCCCTTTGAGCCCTAGTATCATCATGCAATCTCTCTTCATCATTTCTCATCACTCCCATATAGTTAGAAGACCCTGAAAGAGGAGGGATGGCAACTACAAGAAGGCATAATGTTGCTACAAGAAGGAATGAATGAACAAATTATGTTAAACCCCAAGATGGTAGATCATTTTCAGAGAACTCCAAGGCCATTAGGCAGTCATCTAGGCCACAAGAGAGAAGAAGAAGGAAAGATAATGGTCTCAAGAAACAATGATTTTTCTTTGCACAAATATGTTTTTGGGCTTTTCCTTACAGAACTTGTAGCCAATATTCTTAGTGCATAAGAGAGAGGCCACCAGAGCCATGGACGAGACACAATGAGGTCACTAAGTTGCTTAGAGGATGAGCAACACTTTCAACAGGGGGGTATGATGGGTCTCTAAATTAGACATAAATTAAGGCCCATGCCTCTAAATTAAAACATAAATTAAGGCCTATGACCATCCTTCATCACATTAAACCTCTCTTTCTACATTAGATACTTTATTTTTAACTTTAATATATTCATTAGGAAGGTTTATGAATAATTGGATATTTGTGCCTAATGTTATATATATTTGTGGAATATTATGAGAATATTGGACAGATTATGAAGATTTAGAGGAGGAGATAATGTAGGGGTTGGTTCCCTAATACATGATGATCAATAATAAATAATAAAGAAACAAGATATTATGGAATTATGGCATAGATTGTGGAACTCCAATGATTGAGAAAATCTAGGAATGTGTTCCACTAATCAAGGGACCAGATCCACTAATAAAGGGATTTTGGTGGGGAAAGATTCCTCCGTTCATGGGGAATGATTCCTAATAATTTTGTATAAATACCAAGTCAAATTTGCCTCTAAGGGGAGATTTTCATTAGTGTTCTTGTTGAGAGAACTTGTATTTTTGTTGCTCCATTGTATTTTCTTGTAGGGATGTAATTCTATTGATGAAAATAATGAATATTGGTGTCATGTTCAGCTTCTAAAACTTGTTCTCCTCCATAGGTCTCTGAGTTTCCTTGGGCTTGGCCATCCCAAGAGCCTCAGAGCCCTTTTGTATCATTTTTGTTCCTTCTTTTCACTTCTTATTCACATGCATCTCTTGTTTTTATTTTTTTCTATTTCTGCATTTAGTATTAATGATTTCTTGTTGAAGGATTGAGTTAAATGGTTGATATAAGTTCTTTCGCAGGATCACAAGCATTGTTTCATACTTGGAAAAGATTTGGAAGTTCATAATGATCATTGAGTTGCTTGGATTAGTCTTCTTATTCCCAAATCTAGATTGTTGGACCTCCTTTTTAGCAAAAAACAATAAATTTCCGCTATTTTTTAGAGCATGCTAAAAAGTTTCAATCGAGTTGGTTCCACTTGCATTAAATCAAAAAAACATTCTAGTTCATAACAAAAATTACCCCATTGCATTTTTACTTGATTTGGTTAGACATTTTTTAGATTTACTAGCTCAATAGTTCTCGAATTTCTAGATTTTCGACTTGTAATGTTTTTCTATTTTTTAGCATGGGTTAATAGAGGTATTTTTGAGTGATTCCACTTGGAATGGGGACCTAAGACATCCTAGTTAATAAAAATATTTGTCCCATCCAATTTGGATTTGATTTTCTTGGTCATTCAATGAATTATTTAGATCTGTACATCTTATAGGAAATCATGTTTTGAGCCCGAATTGAGAAAAATCATCATTGAAGCTGGGATTAGGCTTCTACTTGACCTCCATGTCATCAAGACCATTTTAACACTCTTGCTCCACACTTAGGGCAACATTTTTCTAGTTTTCAAGAGTAGGATTTGATTTCCATTTCTTCTATCTTCAATCTTACATTAGATCTCATCAATGTTTTATATCATTCCACAAAATTTTCCTCATGCATAAAGTAAACAACTAGCTCATGAAATTCTATTTCCTTTAGATAATTGAAATTCTTCTTGTTTGTATGATTTTTGGGTAAATGTCAATTTTTGCTGTAGTGTAGGTGTTTCAGGAGTACAAAGAGATTTCATAGTCAGCAACCTCATCCCAACTTCATCCATCCATGGTCCTCACTTTCTTTCACTAAACCGTCACCAATTCTCCAAGATTTTTGAGCAAATCCATCCATCTCCCAACTTTGGTTTTGAGTTCTAAAGTGGTCCTAGGCACTCCCTTGCCTCATTCCATCCACCAACCACCTTCCCTAAGCTTTTCATCACCTTCAACATCCATCCTTTTGCTCTTGGCCGTATCTTGTAGGTTTTCAGGGGATCCTGTAGGTTTTCAGGACATCCTGTAGGAAATCTTGTAGCATCCTGTAGGAAACCGTGTTTTGAGGTTGAATTAAGGAAAAAGCACCAAGGAAGCTAGCAACAGGTCCCTGCTTGTCTCTCAAGCCTTTTGAACATTCACCATCATCTCCAAGCCACCTGCCACTTCACCAAAAGAGATTAGCTTTCACACTCTCACATGAAAAAAAGATAAAAAGATAAACAGATTTATTTTAGTCATTTACATGCACAGTTGTAGAAGATTTGATGGTTTGAATCTACATGCTTAGAACAATAGGCTTTCATACATGTTAACTTAGCATTCTTTTGAAGCAAAGCCTCCTAGCAGTTAGTTAGAAAATGGCATGTTTTAGCATTTGATTTCAGTCTCTTTCCTTGTACTTGCTTTCTTTCAATAGGTTAAGGTTCCATTTCGAACATTTCATTTTCTACAATTAGTTTAGGATTTGACTTCAGTACATGCACTCCATTACATCATGAAAGCAAAGGAAGGAAACATTGTATGCTGCACATATAGTGCCGATACCTCTTAAGTTTGTATGAACATCAGGTCGATAATTAAGGTCGGTAGCCTTGGGAGTTGCAACATTATTGTTGCAATACCAAGGTTCATCAGATGGACTAGATAACAAGGAGCACATAATTTATTACGTCAGTAAGAACTTATCCGACCCTGTATTGAAGTATTAAGCAGAAGAAAAAATGCCTTAGCTCTAGTACATTCTGTACAAAATTTTTCGCATTATATCATCCTTTGGACTACTATCGTAATAGAAACTATTAACCCCATGCGGTATCTTCTCACTCACCATATGATGAACCACAAATACACTTGATGGATTGTTATTCTGCAAGAATTTGATCTAGAATTTAATTCTCCTAAAAGAAAAAAGGTACTTGTTCTCGCAGAGTTCATCATAGATCTCCCAATAGAGACCCAAGGATATCCCGTTAATGATGCTCTTCTCGATGAACATCTATTTTTAGTATCAACATATGACCCCTTGTATGGTGATATCCTCCTCTTTTACAAACTCAAAAGTTCAAACCCTAGCTTACCTGTTACGATTGGAGGAGCATATGCCACCAGGCCCCCTGTTTCCTTCTTCTAGGGGATGTCCTCTATCGACGGGCATCGACACTATCCTTCGTAGGTTCCTCACTCATGAACAAGCCGAGAAAGCCTTAAATTATTTCCATAGTGGGGTTTGTAGAAACCACCTCTCAGGTATGGCCACCGCTTAGAAAATCCTCCATGGTGGTTATTTCTGGCTGACCCTTTTTCATGATTGCATACATGTAGTCAACATATGTGAGAAATGCCAAAGATACACTCATAAGGTGCGAGTACCACCCACTCCCCTACATCAAGTCATTATTGCTGGCCCCTTCTACAAATGGGGCATAGACTTCATGACCTCTAACCTCCCATCATACAGAAACCATAAGTACATTGTGCTTTTGTTGACTACTTCACGCAATGGGCAGTAGCGATGTCCATGTATAATAACCCTGTGGAAACTGGTGTATGATTTTTCTTTAACCATGTCATAACATGGTTTGGTGTCTCCAAGGAGTTTGTTTCTGACCATGGTAAACATTTTGAGAACAAAATATTTCAAGAACTATCCCAACATCTTGGTTTCTCTCACGATTTTTCTTCCTTATACTACCCTTAGTCCAATGCTCAGGTAGAAGGCGTCAACAAATTTCTCAAAAAAATGTTGCAGCATATGGTGAAAATAAAAAAACCAATCACCACATGGAATTTCTAGTCCTGTGGCATACTGCACAATGGCCAAACAATCTACAGGGTTCACACCCTTCCAACTAGTATATGGGGTCGAAGCTGTACTTCCCATTGAGTGTGAGATCCCTACGTTACACTCATCCATCAAACTTCTTAGTGACACCAAACCTTTGGAACAAAAGGTTGGCACAACTAGAGGTTGTCAATGAAAGTCGACGAGAATCTCTCCAAAATGACAAAGCACACAAAAATAGGGTCAAAGCCTCATTTGACTGCAAAAAAACCTCTTAAACATTTACCAAAGGAGAGTTAGTCCTCTGTTACAATGCTTCCCAAGAGATGGTATGACCCAGGAAGTTTGAGACACTATGGAAGGGCCCATACATTATCAAATATTTCCTCCTCAAGGGGGCTTACATATTATCAGAGCTCGATGGGACTTGCCTAAAAAATCCTGTCAATGGTCTCTACCTCAAAAAATTTAACCCATAAAAATGCTTGAGTAACCATAGAATGTACATGTATCCACTATGACTTTTTTTTTTATGATGATCAACTCATCATGGAGTCACTCTAAAATCAATCTCTCATCATGTTTCACACATGGATAATCCACCAACCTATCATCATGATTTTGCTGATGGCGCTTCTCAATGGTCACAAAACCTAGCTGCCGCAGCCTGGGCCATATACTCTCTTGACCGGACACCCTCTCTTTTTAATGGAATTTGTATCGAGTCAGCCACCAATAATCAAGCTGAATACGACACCATCATAGGTTTTTTGGCCGATGCGTCCCACTTAGATATCCATCACTTGCATGTATTCCTTGATTCCCAACTAGTTGTATCATAGTTGAACAAGACCTTTCAAGTTCGCGATTCACACATTTTTCGGGAGTATTTGCATGCAAATTTTAGCTTGAAGTTTTGATCATATCACATTTACACATATACCAAGGGATCAAAATCATACAACTAATTGCATAGCTAATCAAGTTCTT
This sequence comes from Pinus taeda, assembly GCA_000404065.3. NCBI lineage: Eukaryota > Viridiplantae > Streptophyta > Pinopsida > Pinales > Pinaceae > Pinus > Pinus taeda. The sequence continues at coordinate 102,640 of APFE031048556.1, read as the reverse complement.
GACTGCTATGTATCACATATATATAACCATCAACATACATAAACCATTAGAATATTATCCATCTCAAGAAAATGCAGCAATACATCAAATGTATCGAAGCATAAGACACATAATAAGAGCCGCCAAAAAACCTCATCTCATATATATATATATATATCAAAAAATATGTGAGTACAAAAAATAGATGTACATCTGTTGGCTCACGACCAGGAAAACTAAGTCCCAAAAAACAGGGGAGCATCCTCATAATGGGTGCTTTCCCTGGTACATAGATCCGATAATATACATCTAGGATTGGGGCCCTCCCCTCCTCTAGTGAGGTCCAATATCTTCATCAGGTGCCAATATCGGATCAATGGTGGCCACCACCATTGAGAAGCACTGAATAACTGGTTAGTGTGCCAAATCACGTGCCATCACCGTCTCAACCATCACCACCCCAAATCCTGCCCAACCATCCTTTGGAATCCCCCTAGTCGAGGCCTCAACTCGGCCCCAGGAATCCTTGTAGTCTCGGAGCCGCGCCGCCAAAACTACTAATTGAGCCTCTGTTTCCTTGACACGCTCTCAAAATATCTTTGTCTCCCTAGAAGAAGATGAGTTGGTCCCCTCCCTGTAGGGACCACCAATCTCGAGTCATCACTACTGCACCGACCTCTCAAGATTGTACTCCTCCTGAACATCCCGCCATCACTACAATACAGCGGGATCACCAACCACCCTCATCTGTCGTGTATCATTGCCTACCAAGTAAGAAAGCAGTCATCCATGTGGCCCCACATTTGCAAGAACATCGAAATGATATCAACATCATATAAAAAACACATCATAAAGCATACATGTCAAAAAACTGAAAAGAAAATATAAAACAAGTCACATACCTACTGGCTCCCAAGCGTTAAAAAGGGGGAGGCCCATATTTGGATCACCCGTAAAGTTCACTCTATGATACAGGAAATCAAGAATAATTTGAGGGTTGGAAAAAAACCAACCCTTCACATCGACATTCCAATAACACCTTGCTGCACCTTCACCAACTCGTGGCATCACAGGTGCCCACCGTCTCATCCTAGGATCCCTAGCAGGACCTAGGGGCATTGCTATAAAAGGTAGTAACATCACAACCTTGTCATTTAGGATGCTACAAAAGATGTTATAATAAAAAAATATCTTAGCCAATCCTTGCCACACCTCCATCAACTGGGATATCATCCCCCTATACACAAAACTAACCCAGTTGAAAAAATGCCCCTCCTACAACACAACGAACATGAGACCTGGTACCCAGTGTGGGGCCGTCAAACCTTCCAAGCACATGATCATCGATAACACTAATCGCTTGGCAAGATATAGGATAGATGGTACCTTGGTCCACCCATCCTTAATAGGGTTGGTCCCACAATGGACCTCTGCATATCTCTGAATAACTACCTCCCCAGCCGTTAGGGGTTGTGGAAAAACCTCTCCTTGAGGTACCAAACCTATCACAAAGTATACATCAATTGCCACACTGATCGACAGATCGGACCCTCAAACAATGAAGATCTGTTGATCTATGTCCCACAATTGAACCAAAAATCACAAGAACTCATCATGCGATCTCAAGAGGGGGTTCTGAAGGAACTTCAGTAACCTCTAATTAGCTAATGTACTACTAGCCACAAGATTCTCTTCGATCACTACCTACAATGGATGCCAATATCGATCTCACCAGAGCATGCCCATCCTGCCATCAAGGATATAAAAATCGACCTCACAGGTTGTAAAAAAACCATTTTTCTTAAATCAACGTGAATTTATGGACATCACAGGCACACAATATGCACATATGTTTCTCAAACAGATGCATAGTGCTCACTTTTGCCACGCCATAAACCGCAACGACGCCATAGCTGGGTTTGCGCATCTACTTACTAAGTAGACTCATCGTCCACACGTCTATTATTGATATAGACATGCAGACTATGTGACCAAGCTGCGACGTCATGAAAATAATGATGCCACAGCTTTGGGCCAATTCGCTGCACTGACTATGCGACTGTCAGCCCCTTACCCATGAAATATCTTCATGAATGCCTTGGAAACACGTGAAGAATGCGTGACTATCGTTCAACACCTGTGCGGTCCAAGTTTTTGACCCTAAACAAGTTCGTATAAGGCACCCCTGTATGACCTACCTAGCCTAGTGTTGGCTTAAGGGGGCCTGACCTAGGTTCAGAGTTATTCATGCCAACCAACAAAACCCTAACTTTTGGCCCTTTCGGAAATATCCTACGGAGCACAGGCTGCAGTCTCACCTGAAGCAGTATTGGGGGATGCTAGAACCAGGTTTTGCATCCAGAGGCCTATGTGATGGTATTTAGAAGGTTCTTATGGCTTAGATCTGCCTTAATGAAGATGTATTCCTTTCGATTATCAACTATTGCAATTCTATTGAAATGACCTTCAGATCGATGCGAAGGGACATGATCGTACTTAAATTGCATAAATGTACAAATTCACTACTTTCGCACAACAAATCATACCCCTAGACTTGCCTTCGTGCAGATCTACCCTTTTTCGGTAGTTAATTACTCTTATCATGCATAAATATTATAGACCCCACAATTTTGTGTAGAAAAGACACTTTAGTTCATAGAAAATAGATCATTGAGCGAACATGCATAAACTTAAACAAAGATAAAAAACAAAGCACAGATGCAATAGAGTCGATCCAAAGTAGTATTTATTACATTTAGCATTTAGTTACAGACTCTTTCTGCCCTACGCACCCAGCTACAGGGGCCCGCACACTTAGTTGCAGACTTACAAAGGTCTCTACGCACTCAGCTACAGGAGCCTTCCCCTTTCGCCTAAGTATAGGAAACAAACCTTTCCCACCTTAGCACCTTGCCCTTACAATTATGTTCAATCCAAATTTCTACATTTAGAATTGCTATGACTCAACTATATATAGCCTTTTCATTACAATACCATGGCCCGCGGCCCATGGGTGAGTCTCAAAACCGACCTATCACCTACCCATACAAGGCACTAATGAACCTTTGACTCTTACTTAGCTCTGCGCTCCGCTTCCTCATTTCACAGAGACTTTACATTCTTTTACAAAACTATTACAAAACTGTCAAAAATCGACCCTAGGGACCTTATCCTAAGAAGCCCCCAATACAAATATAGTGAATCACCCTTGAGTCGCTCGACTGTCTTCTCCACTTTGTGGCAGAGTTCACTGAACTCCATCTTCAGTACTTCAAGGTCTGTTATGCTCTGTACTATGGCCTGCTTCACTTCTTCAACCATCTTTTCTGTAGTTGGCCCCTCCATCGCGAGTTGCATGGTCCTCTATGTCTGCTGGAACATCTTGAGATTTTCTTGGATAGCCAAAGTAACCCGGCTTGCTTCCTCTATCCATGGTTGAAGCCAAGCCTTCAAAAATTGTTCCTTATTCTGTAGCTCCTCAAAATTGTGACTGTAGTACCTTCATTTCCTGTAAGCATGCAAAGCACTGGATTAGTGCCAAAGTGCACGCAGTCACCCTGATCTCATCGAATTTCTGTTGTTCCTCTTTGACCTCTGTACCCAATCTCTAAAAATTTGAGTCCTCCTTCAAAGTGGTCCATAACTCCATTTCATGTTCAAATACGGAGTTGCATCTTGTCACTGCACTATCCAAGGTAGTCATATGTTCCCTGATGGTCGCGTCGTGCTGCTCCTTGACCTTTGGTGGAGTAGTCGGTTGCAGTTCCAAAATATTCATCTAAAAATCGAAAGTAACTAGGCCTGCCTCTTCTTTGGAATATCACACTGCAGCAGATATTTTTCAAACCTTTGTGGATGTGGCCGCATCCTCTGGAATGTGTAGCTATGGTACTGAGTTACACATTTGTGTGATTACTGCTTTTAGGCTATAGCTTCACACTACGAGATCTTCTTTTTTCCTTAAGAACTTGAACCTTCTCGATGAAGATCTATTCATTATTCATTTTAACTTCGCTTATTACTGATAACGTGCGCTGTTCTCTGATTCGAAGCTCATTTGAGACCCCTTGATGAAGTGCATGGATGGTCTGAAGTGGCAGCATGGCTAAGTTCATACCAAGTCCTTGATTTTTCCAAGCTGGGCCTTATCTTCCGCGAAGTATACACACATGGTTCCTTCTGGAAAATAAATGACTCTGAGGTCTAGAGTCCATTTTGGTTCCATGATGCTCACACTCGCTTGCTTGAACCTCGCTGGCTTGTCTAATGCTTGCCTGAATTCTGTCTATCTGAATCTGCAACTCATGCAGATCCTTCTGGACACTCCCCAGCATCTGCATGTATTGCTACTCGAATTGTTACCATAGTTATGTTGTGGTGTCTCTGACCTTATCACCAATTTCATCAAGGTATCCTTCTGCGAGGACCATTGGGTCAATGTGTACTTGCTTGTTAGATTTTTGTTTTTTCCTTGGTTTGGCAGTTGTCTCCTTTTGTCACTTCAATAGCCTAAAGGGAGTGCTTTGCGCATCACCCCCACCTCCTTCCTGATCGGACTGCGCCTGCTCTTTAGTATGCTGGGAAGTCGATCCTTCGACTTCCACTGTGTCTGCTTTGTCAGCGCGCTCTTTCTCAGCACACTCTTTTTCAGCAACTACCTTAGCAACAACTTCTTTCTTCCTCTTCTTAGCAAATCCATGTGTTGCTTCCTGTGCTTCTTATTTCCACTTCTATGTAGCTGTCATCTGCATGGAAGAGCTTTCTCTGCCCCTACTAGTACCTGCACCAACATTCGTGGGTTGTCACCACTCTACTGGCAAACTCCTTACAATCTCTTGCACATCTGTCTCCGGAACTAGGTATGGGAACTTGTGTCAAATCTTCTTAGGGTTTTGCCTTGTGTGGATGGAGACATTATGAAAGTCGGTGTTAAATTCCACGAAGGCCCTCAACTTCTCAAACAAGGTTGGAGACAACCTTGGCCTCTGACTTATGACTGTGCGAAGCTCCATCTCGACCAATATCCAGAATACCTTTGACTTCATGATCCTCTTCAGATCCTTTGTTTCCCACAACGAAGTGAACTTCATTGATTTTGGTAATTCTTCATCCTACGGAGGGAACTGACTATCCTCTGGTAGTCGCCATGCAACTAGTACAATCAGTTGCAGGAGACAGGCATAATGAAATGCCTTGCTTTCCTCCTGTGCTTTGTGGTAGTTTGCTAAGAATTCCTTGCAAAGGTACTACGCCCAATTGTACTACACCCCGTTTACTCACCGTGCTACCAGTGAAATTATAGGTGTTAGAACCTTGTCCACACGACATTTTCTCATTATCTTCCCTGCCAAAATTTGAGCAGAAAATTGCAATGCTTGGTCTGTAATATAGCGGATATAGTATCTGCACGACTTCTTGAGGAGCCCAAACTCAATTTTCATTCTATCTGCAAGCTCCTTCTCTTTACTCTTACCTCCAAATTCCTTTGTTGGGTCTACCGCTTTATAGGGAAACTTCGTAATTTGATGGATCAATATATCTAATATGGGGATGGGTTCACCTAACCACAAACACCCATCATGCACATTTGTAAACAACATTGGGAAGAGATCATGCACACATGCATCGTTCAAATTTATTAGATCTACGCATATTCTGATTTCCCCCTACTGTTTCTTTTCTTGGACAACCATTGGGTTCACCCAATCAGATTCTTCTACGGGTTCAATAATTCCGGCCTCCAACATCTTATCAAGCTCTTTGCGCACCTTTTCTTTATACTTTGAATTGAGCTGATAAGGTCTATGCTTTACGGGCTTCACATCAGGTTTCAAAGTAATTTTCATTAGGCCTAGATATCCTAAGATACCCTTCAGATCCGAGAGCTTTGTTGGGAATAGATCTTCGTTTCGGGCATCAGTTTGGCTGCCTTATCGATTGTATCTTCATCCCAATAGTCTCCTATCTTCGCGAACTTAGGCTCTACGTTAGATCTAATATTTACTTGCAAGGTTTTCAGTGGTTCTGTTACATCAAGGTTTTCTGTCTTAGGTCCCTCAACTTCATGTTGTCCCTCTGGTTCTGGAATGCTAATATTCTGTGGATCTTCTTCTTCCTCCTCAGAAGTCACATTATAACATTCTAGTACATGGTGTAGCTGTGTACTCCAATCTGGTTGAGTCTATTCTACTGGTTCCTTAGGCGTCCTAAAGATAACGACTTTTATCTCCTGAATTGCTTCATCAATGCATTCAAATTCATCCTCAAAGCTGAACGTCAATAAAAATATTTCTCTTAAGATATCCCATTCAACTGTCCCATTGTGAAGCTCTGTTTCCAAATGCCAGTTGATTGGGATTGTATCTAAGGTATCACAGAAGATGTGCACCCATTATGGTTGTGGTTCTATCCCCCAAGCTCTAGTCCATTGTGGCAAATTCTTGCGAGGATCATCCTTCCCACTGTACTTCTCAGTCATCCCGGTATTAGCATATCCAAACCTTAATTTCATCATTCTTCTATATTCCTTCCAACCCGCAAAGTTCTCTTTGTGCGTACCCCACCAATGGGCAGGTGTAGTGCATAGTGCCAATTCAAGTGCTTAGAAGAGATGTTCTTCAAGGACTTCCTTTTCAAAATCATCCAAAAAAATATCAACATAAGTCAAACCATCATAATGTGGAAGCTTTATTACCTCAATTGAGACACACCATAGTGATTTTGTCATCATGTTGCATTGGAGCGTAGATAATTTGTGAAACTGATTCTGCCATTGCTCGAGCTCTTCATCCAAGTCTAAGGTACATGAACTATCCCTATCCCATGCAATTATTCCATCGGCCATAGGATTGATCCAATCTTCATCTTGCACTATGATCTTGTATATCTGATCTAGATCATGATCATCCTCCACAAAGTCACAGACAGGTTCAGTATAGCGCGCTCCCTCAGTAGGGTCTAGCGGCACTATAACTATGAGCTCCTTCCTTTCAAAGTTATCTTCTACTTCTTCAAGTTGATTACCACGTCCATGTAAAAAGCCCAATCAATTCCTAGTAGCGCATGATACATATTGATGTCATCAACTATCTCTATTAATTCAAAATCTGCTAGAGCACTTGCTCCTTCAATATCTACTGTCACACCATATAATCACCCCATTTGAATAATCTTCTACTGATTAGCCGTGTGTAATTTTATAGGATACCATTGCAACGTGGGTCTCCCCATCCTTTCCCATGTCTACTTTGGCAGAACGATCGCATCAGAACCCAAATCCAGGATGACTTGGTCCATTTAATATTCTCCTATCTAGGCGGTCAACCTCATCTCACATCCTGTCCTCTTCTTATGCTTACCTAGCGTCCTTACAACTAACTATTCTAGAGGAAGCTTAATCTTATTCGCACAATTGTCTGTTATCTCTTGGAGTCCTTCTATGTCTTTCTTGTCACACAACAACTTCATACAGGTCTTTAGAAAAGTGGGTAATAGTGAAGGATCTGCCTCCTGCGTTGTACTAGTTTTCAGAATTTTCTATTGACTTCTTGAGGTGGAGGCCTCAACGAATCTCTTCTTGGAATCCATGTAGGTCTCTTTAGCTTTATTAAGGTCAAAGTCTACTTTTTTCCAGGCAGCCTTACGCTCCCAACCTTCAGCCTCAGGCTGCTTTCCCTTTTCTTCCCCTGTGGCCATAACAATTCTTGTTACTATATTTACACTATGATATTCTTTGCGAGGCTCCATCCTCATCATCTAGATGTTCTGTGTAGGCTTCTAGGTCTATGTCTTCTTTTCTTTCATATTTTCTATAAGGATTGGGAAATATTATATCACATGGTCGAACTATCTATAATATTAACATGATGGATGTGTGGGGTTTTGACAGTCGCACGCAAAATGTCCAACTTTTCCACAGTTATAGAAAATAATCTGGCAACAACCCCTACCAGCCACTCCTCCTCTTGCTCTTCCATGTCCTTGGAATCCTCTACGCGCTGCACCCACGCCCTGCTCTTGAGGCTGATTTTCTTCCTTCATTCGATAGGTAGGGGTCCTATCCATCATCAGTTCATAAATTTAACAATGACGTTCATCATGACCTACAAACTTGCAAAAGTTGTATAACAACTGCTGGGGGGTCTAAACAAACTTCTGTAGTAAATAGAAATTATCTGTTGCATGTTGTCTAGTAACCTAACAAATAACGCACTGTGGCGCAGCTCCTACGCTTGGCCCAACAATATTTTCTGGCTTTAGGGGAACAAGCCCCCCTCCTATAAGGTAATTCTAATAAACTAGACAATGGTCCTTATCTTGACCATGGCCCTTGCATTTCAAGCACCAAACTTTCGTGCGAACTTTAGGCTGGGCATCCTTTCTTTTCTTCAAGCTCTACAATTCTAAGTGCAGGCTTTCCAGTTGCGAGTGAATATGTTTTACTCCAATGTTTGCATCCTGTATTGGTGAGGCTTCTAACCTCATCGTGATCTCTACCACCTCTACTTGGGTTACTATCTTTTGTTGTGACAATGGAAATATTAAGTGTGGTAAGAGCGACGTGATATACCAGTCCCGATTCTTGGAATCTGTAATCACCATATTGGCCTACCTGATTAGGAATTTCAACCTCCGACTAAAATCCTAGGACGACTCAGTTACATTTTTTCAAACTTATTTGAACTCAGTTACCGATTGCACCTTTGACTTAGGCTTTCTAAACTCTTTATTCAACATCCGTTGGGTTTTTGCCAACGTCGTGTTGGGGTTTTTAGTGCAGTACTTGATGTACCATGTTATTGCTCAGTCATGTAAGGCTGTGATTAGTTATGCTTTCTTGATGTTATCTTTCATAATCCGTTGTGTTGTCCACATAGTGCCTGCAATGAACCATAACTATTCAGGGTATTCACTCCCTACCCCTTTAAAAATCAGCATCTTCATTGAATTTGCCATGTTGAATCATGGAGGTGGAGGTGGAGTTGAAGGAAAATGTATTCATGGGATACCCTACTTAATAAACTATACCACACTCTGGAGTGTACTTAGGGTTGTCTGTTCATCTTCACTTGAAGGAGATCCGATCAATGAACTATACTCAGAGCCTGATTCTTTGTTACTTCTAAAAGGTTCCACTTTGCGTAGTCCCAAACATCAAGGTAATGGCATAACCCTTTTTTCACATAAAAACATCTTAATCCAAGTTTTAAAATATTGTAAGTACTTACCTTGTGGTCTCTTGAAGAGAATACGCTCTACTTCACTATAACTGACAATTGTTTCGATCCCGAATTCAGTAAAAAATGCTCCAAGTGTTTGGTTAATCTATTGATCAACGACTCACACAATGTTGTTTTCCGAAGCTTCTAAGCACCTCACCAGCTCTGGAGTCCACACAATAGGTCATCAAGTCTCCATGTACCCTGACTGTCCACCAATCTGGACAACCACTCGTGCAATTCGCTAGGGAAGAAACATAAAAAGTTCTTAGTTTCATTTGAGTATAGTATCTACTCAACCACTGCTCCTTGGATAACTGCGGATTTATGTTCTCTTGAGTCGCAAATGCGTGTTCCTTTCAATCGAGCCACTTATCAATTTCTTTCTTTGTAGGGAACCACTTATTCGACATCACACATTCCTTAGATTGATCCTAGTCTTGGAAACAAAACCATTTTTTGGATTAAGGGGGATTGACCCAGGTACATAGTTATTTGTGCCAACCCACAAAACCCTAACTATTGGCCCTTTCAGCAACAACTTGCGGAACGCAAGCTGTAGTCTCACCCAAAGGTATATTGGGGGATGCTAGAACTAGGTTTCTGCATCTAGAGGCTTGTGTGATGGTCTTTAGAAGGTTCTTATAGCTTAGATCTTCCTTCATGCAGATCTATTCCTTCCGCCTGTCAACTACTGCAATTCTATCGAAATGACCTTCAGATCTTCGCAAAGGGGACACGATCGTACTTAACTTGCATAAAGGTACAAATTCACTACTTTCGCGCAAAAATTCATACCCCTAGACCTGCCTTCGAGCAGATATACCCCTTTCTGAACAATTAATTGCAACAGATCTATTTAATACTTCGCAAAGGTAGTTAATTACTCTTAGCATGCATAAACATTATAGATCCCACAATTTTGCGCAAAAAAGACACTTTAATTCATAGAAAACAGATCATTGAGAGAATATGCATAAACTTAAACAGAGATAAAAAACAAGGCATAGATGCAATAGAATCGATCCAAAATAGTCTTTATTATATTTAGCATTCATTTACAGACTCTTTCTGCCCTGTGCACCCAGCTGTGGGGGCCCACGCACTCAACTGTAGGAGCCTTCACCTTTCACCTAAGTACAGGAAATAGACCTTTCCTGCCTTATCACGTTTCCCTTACAATGATGTTCGATCCAAAGTTCTATATTTAGACTCGCTATGACTCAACTATATATAGCCTTTTAGTTACAATACCATGGCCTGTGACCCATGGGTGAGTCTCAAAACCGACCTATCACCTACACATACAAGGGAATAATGCCCCTTTGACTCTTACTTAGCTTCGCACTCTGCTTCCTCATTTCATGGAGACTTTACATTCTTTTACAAAGCTATTTCAAAACTGTCAAAAATTGACCCTAGGGACCTTATCCCAACACCTAGTCTACAACATTGATGAAGAAAAGGTTCAATGTTCTAAATTTTCTATCCCCGCGTGCTACCCTGGTACACTGACTGATCACAATGGCAATAAACAACTCCTGGATAAGCTATGGCCTCAAAAAATTGTAAGTGCAAATGAGGTGGCATTGGTCCCACTTTTCCTTATATATCATTATTTTTGACATCTTCTCGAGACTAATACATGAGATTAGGTTATCCATTTTCAAAACCATCAAAGACACAAGAATCAAATCCACATCATCTTCATCATGGCACCCTCCATCCCATTTCAACCCAAAACTCTTTTTTGGACCCGCCACATGCTCAAATTACCACTTCAGATGCACCTTCTCTTGTTTTTTAATTCATCTGGATCAATCACTTTCACATTATTTATAAGATCAAACAAGATGTTTTCACTTGGGGTATTTGCTTTTAAATTGTAGGCACATCAACAAACTTCCTGCTAGGTTCAAGACCCTCGTGACCAATAACCGAGCATGTATCATTCATCACTCATCATGATACGCTTCCCACAAATATTTGCATATCCTGATATCATTTCTATTAAATGCACCATATGGTCCATCATCTCAACCACGTTTCCCATAACCTCCCCTTGCATATGGTAGATGTCCATGTCAGTTGATAGAGCCTCCCCACTCATGGATCACCTCATGAAATATAACCCCACATCCATGACCATATACCCATGCCCGGGAACCACTTCAGATTGCATGCCTTGAAGATCAACCTCATTCTTCTTCATCATTGCTCACCAACACCATTTCCATGCCACCCCTTGAATGTTGCGATGGATTGAGGTAGAAGCATCACCGCGTTCTACATTTGGCCTATAATTCACCCATATTATAATAGACCATCTACGTCACTTTGTCCTCCTCACCAACCCAACACGTAGACCAACCAATGGGGCCCCCGCCCTAAAGAAAAACACCATACCTCCATGCAGGTCACCATTCTCATGGGGCACCCATCTCCATGTCTATACATCCAAACCACCTTCATATCCTTTTGGAAAGAGTACAAATATTTTTTTAAGGAAAAAGATTCCCACCCATATTTTCATGTCTTTTTACCCAACAACAATTCTAGTCACCGTTGGTCAGAGCTCGCACATCACCCACATTCATTTACCATTTTCCTACTAGTCAGAACATACTTACACCTACCTTGGAAATCTTACCAACTCCAGGGCCATCCATATTAGCAAAAGTGTTTTGACTGTTGCCATTTGCATAATAGCTCCAACCTTGGGCTAGTTGGCCATATCCATTCATATCGCCGACCTTTATTATCATGTATTTTCTGACCCACACAATTACAATATGTTTTCACCCTATATTGATTCCCCGATTCAACATTTCGGGCTGTTGATGCTTCTTTCATGTCGACTACAACACTCATATTCCACGATCGATACAATACCTTGCATACTCCCCCCTTGAAGGGATATCCTCGGGTGGAATAATGGGAATCGCTATTTCGCACTGATGTCATTGGCTCCCTGACATTTGACACTAACACAAGTTTTCATGTCAAGGTGGTACCATAATTAATGACCATTATAGTTCTTTCATTAAGTCCTAGATGCCTCGTATCACTAAGCACCTCATTCAACAATGCTTACATCATTATACGGGGCATGTAACCAAGGTCAAAGGTCCATGCATACCTTAGCACCTCATTCAACAATGCTTCACCTTTATTATGCATGAGGGAACTCGATTTAGTCTATTTTTCAAAGAAAATGCCCTTGATGGCATCAACAATCATCATCATCAACCATTAGGTTGTCAACTGCCACAATGTTGAATGGACATAACCATTTCCTGTTTGATTGTAATAATTAATCACTAGTCATCATAACGAGCAAGGGACATGCCTGCCTCATATAAGCACTTTTTAATTTTCAAGTTTTCTTCAAACCATGGCAATCCTTTATACTCAGTCAAGGGGTTTCCCTACTCATCTCCGAAATAAGTTATCCTCTCTCTCAAGAATTTGATCAAATTCTCTGCCAGAATAGAAAAACGTGATTTATTTTGGCTATAAATTTTCTCCTAACCTCAGACATAAGGGGGAAACTATTAACACCAGAAAATCGTACACATGTTTGCAAAATCTGGAGGACGTTAAAAGTCATCTAGCAGAATGCACAAGTGAATATTTTCCAGCTGAAGACATTATGAAGTTCAAAAAATTTAAATTCTCCTAAGGCCCAAAGTTTATGGAGTTTAAAAAATTGCAGTTTTCGCAATTGTTTCTTCGATAGCCGTGCACCACGAGGTATTTCCTTCGAAAGCTGCGTGGTTAAGAAAATGACTCACTCAACAAAATTGAGAACACTTCCCACACTTGGAAGTGATTCCATCACATGATCTCAGTCAAGAAAAAATGAATGTGAGTCACCCTGAAGATATAAATACCTCAATGGAACCATATTGTCCTACTCATGAGTCATTGTCATTCATGAACCAAGAGAGGAAGATGGATTAAAAAATTATATATAAACAGGCCAAGGGAGAACAAAAAATATGAGACAATGTTTGCTGGTGTTGTAGCGTCTATAACCACCCTCCAAAATTTTGCCTATGCTTCGTTTTGGAGCCTTCCTCCTCAAATCACAATAGCTCATCTTATGTTGGCCTAGGTACTTGTGCTTTCATTGAGATTTTTCTTTTGAATGTTGGCTTGTGTTTTCTTACTTGCTTTATTGTCTAATCCTCGAGCCGATCTCTTGACTTGGTTTCAACCTAGTTATGGGCTTGCCTAAGTGAACAACGTAATCCTTGAGGGAAACCAATCTTGATCTTGAGAATTGCGCAGTCCAAGCTAGTAGTGAGCCTTCAACTCCATAATTGTGCAGAACTAGTTGACAAGCAACCTTCAGTTGGAAAACTGTGCAGAGCATGAGAGGAAGCCTAGAGTCACTCAGCCCAGAAATTGTGCATAATTATTTATGCTCAGAAGCTGCTTAGTGCATAAGTGAGAGGGTTGCACAATCCTTCACAAATTTACGTAATCTCTCCAGGAAATGCATAGAAACATTTCCCAGTAAAGAAAAAACATCCTTAGGGATTAGGGATCTATTACCAAGTTTTCCGAAGGTGACAGAATGCTATCTTTAGAAGTTTCCACCAAGTTCGCCTTTGTCCTTGATCCAATTTTTCTCAATTCGATGTAATAGATGCCTCTAGAACTCATTTTTATACTCTATCATCAAGCCTAGCATGCCTGAGGAGATCACTGAACCTTTGGAGCATCGTTGTCACTTTTCTAGGTGAGTTTTTCTTTTATCGTCTTTTGTCACCTTTTCTGTCACTTTTGGTTGCTTAGCTTGTGAGAGTGTTGTTTCACTTGTTTTTTGAGCAACTGATAGCATTTTAACTTGTTTAGCTTATAGAAGTGTTGTTTCAAGTTTTTCATTTCCTTTCCCAATTGTTGCATGCACTACCTTGTTTTTGTACTAATGGTCACTATTGCGGTGACTCTCTCCACATGCTTCATTCTCCTTCTGTTTGGTTGATCCCTTCACGTGTTTTACTTGTTGGGTATATGTTATATTCTTTCCATGACTAGCCCCACACGTGGTAGCCCCCCTCTATAGGGTCCAGTGCAGTGCCTCGGGGAAATTGTTTTTTGGACCCTATATTAGGTGGGCAAACCTACCTATGGTTTTGTGATTGATTTTCAAACATGGTTTTGGGCATGATGGTTTTCTGCCCATGGTATTTTGTAGATCCGGCCAAGGGAACTAGGGTTATGTTCTAATCCAAGGTTAATGGATTGGGGTTTATGGATGCTTCAACATGTATATATATGTATTTTAACATTAAAAGGAACCTAATGAAAAATCAATCTGGTAGTCTCGGTTTTTGGATCCAAGGGAAAATATCTTTATATATCTATTTTATGTTTTATGCTCTTTCCATTGTTTATTTTCTATTTTTAGAATTCGTATGCAGGTAATTTTTGTACAGGATTAAAACTTACATTTGGTATCAAATTTGTTTTGGCTTCAAGGGGACACCTTTGCTATTGACGAGTTCTTCTCAGGTCTATGTTAGACCCTATTCAGTGGGAGATCTGTGGGATTGATTCTTATGGTGAAATAATATGGTGAGTAGTGGAAATATATAGATCAAGAAATTTAATGGTCAGAGTTTTGAGTTGTGGAAACTCAAGATGGAGGATCTGTTGGTGGATAAAGATCACTGGATCGTGGTAGATCCGGGTACTAAACCAACGACAATGTCAATGGAAGACTGGTCGAATTTATATCAGAAGGAAAAGAGAACAATATGGCTATGTATCTTATATTGAGTATTGTTGAATGTATTAGGGGAAGCTTCATCGAAGGCTTTGTGGGACAAGTTAGGGACTTTGTACCAATCTAAGTCTCTAGTGAATAAATTGTTCCTACGGAAAAATATGTATAACCTGAGGATGAAGGATGGAGACTCGGTGACAGAGCATCTGGATGCCTTTAATACTATGGTAAACTAGTTGTTATCTACTGATACAAATATTTCAAATGAAGATAAGTGCATCAATCTGTTGTGTTCTCTACCAGATTCATGGGATAGTCTGGTTGTTGCAATAGGTAGCAATGCAACTACCTTGTAGTTTGATGAAATAGTCTCATCCTTGATATTGGAGGAGATGAGACACAAAAATATGGAGGGCCAAAATGGTGATGCCTTGTCTATATGAGGACGATCATAGAATAGAAACAAAAATAAATACTCGAGTGGGAGATCTAAAACTAGAGGGAGATATAAATCTCCAGGAAAACCTGCAAATTTGTGTTGGAAATGTGGAAAGGAAGGGCACTTCAAAAAGGATTGTAGATGTAAAGCTCACGAGAAAGGAACGAGATATGATGATGCTCCTTTTATAGAGGTGAAAACTACCTCAGATGAAGGTGTAGATGTGTACTTGGCTTCTTCTTCAAGTACACATCTAGATTATGAGGCATGGTTGATTGACTGAGGTGAATCCTTTCACTTCGCTCCCCATAGGGAGTGGTTTTTTGAGTATGATAAATATGACGGTGGTGATGTATTCTTAGGGGATGTCAAGAAGGTTAGTATCACCGATCATGGAAAAGTCAAGTTGAAGTTGCAAGGTGGAAGGATTAGAACAATTATGGGTGTTCTACATATTCCTACATTGGCCATAAATATGATTTCTGTAAGCACCCTGGATGATGCAGGTGTAAAAATAGTGTTTGAGAAATATAACTACAAGATGGTTTAGGGAGCATTAGTATTGATGCAAGGAGTTTGTATTGGAACTCTGTACAAGCTTCAGTGTAGCACTGCTATTGATGGGTGTAATAGTTTTGTGGTTCCTGAAAGTGGAGAAGAAAATCTAGTGGTCTTTGGAGAAAAGACCATGCTATGGCATCAAAGGCTTGGACATATTGGAAAGAAGGGCCTTCGAATACTTCATGGTAATGGTATGGTAGAAGGTATGTATAATTTCTCTTTGGATTTTGATTTATGTGAAAATTGTGTATATGGGAAGCATAATCAGGTGAGTTTCTCCTCTAGTGCTAAGAGGGCGAAATGAATATTAGAGCTTCTGCACAGTGATGTGTTTTGACCTGTGTCAGTTCCATCACTGGGTAAGTCTATGTAATATGTATCATTTATATATGACTTCTCAAGGAAAACATGGATACATTTCCTCAGGAAGAAATCTGAAGTCTTTGACATGTTTAAATATTTTAAGGCTCTGGTGGAAAACTAGACAAAGAAGAAGATAAAGATGTTGAGGATAAATAACAGTGGAGATTTTTGCAAGAAGGAATTTGAAGAGTTTTGTAAGAAGTGTGGTATAGCATGACAAAAGACTACTCCATACACACCTCAGAAAAATGGAGTTGCAGAAAGAATGAATAGGACATTGATGGAAAAGGCAAGAATCATGTTCAGTGGTACCAGGTTAGGACAAGAATTATGGGTAGAGACAATAGAGACTGCATGTTACTTGGTCAATAGATCATCTTCATCAGCGTTAGAGGATAAGACTCCACAAGAGGTATGGACTAGTAAGAAATCCTCTCTTTCACATCTGAGGGTATTTGGATGTGATGCATATGTACATGTTCCAAAGGAGAAAAGAACTAAGTTGGATAGTAAATCTGAAAGGTGCATATGTATTGGGTATAAGGATGGTTTAAAAGGTTATAAGCTTTGGAACATAGAAACAAGGAAGGTTTTGTATATCCATGATGTGGTGTTTAGAGAGGTGAAAGATGTTATTAAACATGAAGTATTACCAAAGGAACCTGAGAATATAAAGAGCCACAAACTCCAACTGTGAAAAGATTAGTTCAAGAAAGAAGGCAACCAAAAAGGTACAGTCCAACTGCTTTCTGTTCAAATTTTGCTTTATTTATTACTGATGATGATCCCATAACTGCCAGGGAAGCAATAGATTCAGAGGATGGAAAACTCTGGGAAGAGGCCATGGTTGATGAAATGATATCTTTGCACAAAAATGAGGCCTGGGATCTGGTAGAATTTCCCAATAGAAGGAAACACATTGTCAGAACATGGGTGTTTAAGAAGAATATGAATGAAGAAGGCAAGGTGGAGAAATACAAAGCTCAGTGGGTAGCAAAAGGTTATTCCTAGGTGTCAAGAATTGATTTTGGTGATATTTTTTCTCCTGTTGCCAGGGTAGCTTATATTAGATTACTTTTATCTATGTTTAGAACTTTTGATATTGAGGTATAACAGATGGGTGTGAAGAAAACATTTCTTCACAGGGATTTGGAAGAAGAGATCTACATTGTTGAAGAAAGTGTAACTAGGTTTAGTGTTCATAAACGTACTTTTGATATTTGTATTTATTCAAGAAAAGAATATTATTTTTATTATATTTATCAATGAGTTTCTTGCTCACTGAAATAAGTCTAGCACATGTAAAAGTTCTATAGGTAAGTCAAAGAGTCAAAAGAAAGTTTGAAGACCCTTAAGGGCATGTTACACCATGTACATATTTGTATAAGAGTCAAAGAATATCCCCCCAAGAAAAGACAAGTCCTCTCCATGAAACAACATCATCAAAGGAGAAAAAATGATGAAGGAAAATCAATTCGTCCTATTCATTATGTTAGCCTAAAGGAGGGACAATCCTCTATATATAGAGGATGGCCACTCCTTTAAATGACAAGCAATCCACCTCTAAAATCAGCGAGCAAGGTAGACCAAGAAAAGGGTGAAAAAGGACGAGTATAAGGATCGTCTGGTGCAATGAAGAAGGAGAAGTCATCACCAAAGGTTGGAGGACTATTTATTGGGTAAAACACAAGCACACGTGTGAGAAAAAGGAGGCATCTCTGTGGTTATAACAACAACAACGTAACAACCTCATACTTCTCATTGTCTGGGCTTGAAACTTAGGCCTATAAGGCCTCCCATTAGAGATAAGAGGAGACTCTCTCAATCGAAGAAGAAAGGAACCAAATACTGAAGGAAACCTCCCAAAAAATTTAGGGCTGCAGGACAGTCATATCAAGTCTGCAACTACACCTTGAAGAAGGAGCTTAGTTGGTCAAGAGGAAGGAAGTAATCATCATAAGCAAAGAGTCTCACTAAATATAAAGGATAAGTGTCTCTTCGAGAGCAAGTGCAACAAGGAATATCGACAGTTGTAAGAAGAATGAAGTGCCGAAAGAAGGAGGAAGAAGTGCTAGGGAACAAAGGTCATGAAGGAGGAAGGAATTAACTTATGCTTGGAGGATATTGTTGTCAAGGGTCTAGGGTTTGGCATTGATCAATAGAAGCTTCAATAAGAGAAATTTACAAAAGGATTTTCCTCTCTAAGAGAGAGAGGTTTTTCCATGGCAAAGAGCCAACAACTTGTGTTTTGATAGCAGTTTGATGAAGTAATCACTCACACTGATAATAATAGAAGAAGATCAAGCTAACAAAGATAAATTGTAAAATTTCTTCACAAATTGTTATCAAATCTAGAAGAATCCTACTATACATAATTTCCCTTGATTCTTCAACATACATGAAGCAACCTGAAGGCTTTTTGGTGAAGGGTAAGAAAGAGCTGGTATGCAAGTTAAAAAAGTCTTTGTATGGGTTAAAACAATCACCAACGATGTGGTATCAGAAATTTGATACATATATACGGGGACTTGGCTTCACCAGAAGAAAAGCAGATCACTGTGTGTATTTTAAATTAATTTGTGATCGTGTTATCTATTTTGTCTTGTATGTGGATGATATGTTGTTGATTGGAAATAATAAAGAAATTATCGAGGAATTGAAGACCCAAATTTTCTCCAAATTAGACATGCAAGATATTGGTGCTGCAAACTATATTTTGGGCATGGAAATTAAACGAGATTGGGCAAAAAGGAACCTCTAGTTAAACTAGAGGAAGTATGTAGAGACAATATTGTAGAGGTTTAATATGTAGGATAGTAAACCGATGAAGGTTCCTATTACTGTAGGTGTAAATTTATCTACTGAATAATGTCCCAAGACACTAGAAGATGAAGAGGACATATCCCGTGTTCCATACGCAAGTGCAGTTGGTAGTCTGATGTATGAAATAATCTGTACTAGAGTAGACATTGTACATGAAGTGGGAGTATTGAGCGGGTTTATGTCAAAACCATGGAAGGAGCATTGGACAACAATGAAGTAGGTTTTCAGGTATTTTTGTGGCACTAGTGATTATGGTTTGAGCTACCAAGGAAGACCAGGATTGGATAGAGTTTTGGACATCCATGGATTTGTTGATGCATACTAGGCTAGAGATCTAGATCAGAGAAGACCTACAAGTGGGTATGTGTTTAACCTATTTGGAGGTGCATTCAGTTGGATGAGTAAGAGATAGTATGTAGTGGCACTTTCAACTATAGAGGTATAATACATGGAAACCACTCATGCAAGCAAGGAAGCAGTTTGGTTGCAGATATTGTGTTCAACTATGGGGATAGTACAATGAGCGATAAGGATAGATTGTGATAGCCAAAGTGAAATTTTCTTGGCAAAGAACCGTGCTTATCATTCAAAGACAAAGCACATTGATGTTTAATATCACTTTGTAAGGGATATGGTTGAGGATAGAAAGGTGCTTTTGGTAAAGGTGTACACTTTGAAGAATAATGTAGATGCATTAACAAAGTCTGTGAGCACTGAGAAGTTCTATTGGTGTAGGGAAATAATTGGCATTGTAGGGTTGAACCAATGATTAAGCTCTCCTGTGAAAACAAAACAAAAAGTGGGAGAATGTTGGGTATGTGTTATATTCTTTCCACGACTAGCCCCACAAGTGGGGGGGGGGTGGTTGGGGGGGTGATAGCTCTGCTTGTTCGTTGTGCCGAGCACAACAGGGGGGGAGGTAGCCCCCTGTATGGGGTTTGAGGTAGCACCCTGGGGAATTTTTTTTTTGGACCCTATATTAGGTGGGAAAACCTACCTATGGTTTTGTGCATGGTTTTCACACATGTTTTTGGGCATGATGGTTTTATCCTCATGGTATTTTGTAGATCTGGTCAAGGGAACTACAATTATATTCTAATCTAGGGTTAAAGGATTGGGGTTTATGGATGCTTCAAAATGTGTATTTATGTATTGTAACATTGAAAGGAATATACTAAAAATCAATCTAGTAGTCTCGGTTTTTGGATCCAGGGGAAAATCTATGTGTATATATGTTTTATGTTTTATTCTCTCACTATTGTTTATTTTCTATTTTTAGAATTCGTATGCAGGTAATCTGTATGTGGTTAAAACCTACATTAATTGCATGCATAATCACTCAATCAGATCTGTACTCAACATCACACCATCATTCATATCTGCTTGATTGCACATTCCCCTTGGGTAGATCTAGGATCCCCTTGCTCGGATGTCACATTCACTTGCATGCACTGTGCAATTTGGGCAGCTCAACACCTCTACCTTGGTTCCTAGAATTTCACAGAGGCTATCCTAAACTGGTTCCAATTGTTCACTATACAGTTCCAAGAGCCAGTCTCCAAGCTTAGTCACTGAGACTGCACAATGCACTGTCTCTCCGAGGATCTGCCCCAGACTGAATTGTGCATTGCACAACTCTAGTCATCAATCTTTCACACTAACTACTGGGACTATGTAGTGTGTTGTTCCTACAGTCATTCAGTCACCCCTGTTGGTCCAAATTGCAGAATCCCTTTCATTAGATGCCTTGATTGCTGCTTGATCATGCTTTGAAGTTAGATTTGTAAGAGCTAATGTTTACTTTCCATAAGTGTCCTTTTTGTCTCACAGGTACCAAACTCATGAAGCACTTATCTCCAATAGTAATTGTACCATGGCACCAAAGATAGTTTCTTCAAGAGAGAACACTAGAAGCAGTACTGGGGAAGTAGTTGAGAAAGTTCCAATTAACTTGCCAATATATGCAGACACTTAGCTGTCCATAGAAAAGGAGTAAACACTAACATGGAAACAATTCTAGCTACAGAAGCAAAAGGAAGAAATCCAGTAAAATATCACAGAAAGAGGAAGTTGCTGATATAATATAGGGAGAAAAAAGTTGTAGATTAAAGTGTATTTAATTTTCATGCAGGCAACTTTGGCAGTGGAAGCAAAAGGAAGCAGAGGACACTGACAACAGAGCGGAGGAAGAGAAAAAGTAGAGCTTGCAGGTAGAAAAACTAAAGTTGCAGGAGACAGAGAAGAAGCTGAAGGAGGAGAAAGAGATGAGAAGAAGAGAAAGAGAAGAAAAGAAGAAACAGGAGGAAGAAGAAAGGCAAGGCGCAATGATAGAGAAAACATTGCCCATTACAGGCTGAGGAGTCAGAACAACCAACGCCTGAGGTAGATAGTGAAAAAATATAGGATCGAGAAATGGATCAACAGATTAAGTATATTGACATGGAATTAGAACATGAGCCACATAATGAAGACACTGACCTCATGCTGAGAGCACCTAAGGCCACCTCTTAGTCTCTGCCACCTCTAGTGTCAGAGCTAGTCCCGAGAAAACAAGGAGATGTTTTCCTCCTTGATGATGATCTGGTCATAGATGTGTACAATATGTCATTCGACGAGTTGGAAAAGAATATTGTATAGACGCGAAGGAATCACTTTCTGGATGATCATGCATTACCTGCATTCATGAAGGAAAGGGTGATAGTGCCAAACACTAAGAAGCATCCAGTCACCCTTGCTAAAGCCACCTTAGCCTATGTTGGAGCAACAAGCTCCAATGTCAAGTACTTGCTGGCTGAGAATGAACAAATGACAAAGAATTTACAGGCAGCTAGGCAAGAGACAGGACAATCTCAAGAGCAAAGCGCAGTTTCCACAATGGTAGAGATGAGGAAATTGATACTCGCTATAGTATCAACACTTGAGGCCGCCATGCAAAAACACTATGATGAATTTGTCGCCATGCAAAAAGCAGTTGTCCATGTGCATGGCTTGCAACAACGAAGCAAGGAGTTTGTTCAAACTCTTAGGAACATACATTCCTCTATCACCCATGTGCAATAGTGGACAATGCGATACAAAGAGGCCCAACTTCACTTTCCAAAGATGATGAAGCCGCAAGCAAAGCTAGAAAAAGCAAGGTCTGGATGTTGATCAAGAACTATGAGCATATCATTCCATTTGTCAGCAACATATATGATTCATATGCATGGTTGTACAAGAGTTTCGATGTTATGGCGAAAATGCATAGGATCCCATCAATTGGTTCCCTCAGTGAAGCTAAAAACAAGAACCATGTCTGACTAGAGATCAATGAGTACATGGAGTAGCTAAGGTGGGAGGCCACCAAGGATGACTCAGAGCTGTACACACATAACATGAAGAAGCACATTAGTGTTCCTATCATGGTCAACACCATGCTTCATATGCTTTAAGATGAGATAAATACAGATTTCGATACCATACACCTGGATTCCATGGAGGTAAGAGTCTGCCTTCAGGAAGAAAACATCTAGCAGTTTGGGGACACCATCATGTAGTACCAGGCTTAGCATGTGACCAAAAGGCACCAAGTGGAGGTTGTCGAGTTAGCCTTTCCCCAAAATTCAAAGTCATAGTGTTTTGCCTTGTTAGGATATCTCTAGCCTATTCTGTCTTACATGGGTACATGTGGAAAATGTATATTATTTGTAAATATGTTGTAAGTGAAATTCCAAGTGTCATTATTGGAATGCGAATAGTCACTATGTAATGTAATGAGTTATTTGTAAAGGAAGTTAGTCATGAGGGTAGTCAAAGAGTCAAAGGGGAATTTGAAGGGTCACCCCACGCTTTGTTATAAATAGAAACTCATAACTCATAGAACATACATTCCTCTATCACCCATGTGCAATAGTGGACAATGCGGTAGAAAGAGGCCCCACTTCACTTGCCAAAGATGATGAAGCCGCAAGCAAAGATAGACAAAACAAGGTCTGGATGTTGATCGAGAACTATGAGCATATCACCTCGTTTGTCAATAGCATATATGATTCATATGCATGGTTGTACAAGAGTTTCAATGTCATGGTGAAAACGCATAGGATCCCGTCAATTGGTTCCCTCAGTGAAGCTAAAAACAAGAACCATGTTTGACTAGAGATCAATGAGTATATGGAGTATCTAAGGTGGGAGGCCACTAGGGATGACTCAGAGCTGTATGCACATAACATGAAGAAGTACATTGGTGGTCCTGTCATGGTCAACACCATGTTGCATATGCATTAAGATGAGTTAGATACAGGTTCCGATACCATACACCCGGATTACATGGAGGCAAGAGTCCGCCTTCAGGAAGAAAACATCAAGCAGTTTGGGGACACCATCATGCAGTACCAGGCTTGGCATGTGACCGAAAAGCACCAAGTGGAGGTTGTCAAGTTGGCATTTCCCCAAAATTTAGAGTCATAGTGGTTTGTCTTGTTAGGATATCTCTAACCTATTTTGTCTTACATGGGTACATGTGGAAAATGTATATTATTTGTAAATATATTGTAATTGAAATTCCAAGTGTCATTATTGGAATGTGAACAGTCACTACGTAATGTAATAAGTTATTTGTAAAGGAAGTTGAAGAGTCATGAGGGTAGTCAAAGAGTCAAAGGGGAATTTCAAGGGTCACCCCACCCTTTGTTATAAATAGAACCTCATAAATCATAGAACAAGATTTTGGGAGCCAAGTTTTGGCTAGGCTTAGGCTTAGAGAAGGCTTGGGAGTATTGTGACAAGCCTTGGCTTCTCAACAGCA
This sequence comes from Pinus taeda, assembly GCA_000404065.3. Classification (NCBI taxonomy): domain Eukaryota; kingdom Viridiplantae; phylum Streptophyta; class Pinopsida; order Pinales; family Pinaceae; genus Pinus; species Pinus taeda. The sequence goes on along the minus strand of APFE031048556.1, from coordinate 78,737 downwards.
TAGAGCGAGTATACTTCTTTGGAGGAGCAAGTTTTCATGGTTGTAATGTTCCACTATTGGGGCTAGTGGATTTAAATGGTGTATGTATGGATGGAACTTTCACTTAATAATATAATAATTGAGCCAACCCATTTTCATGCATTTCTTGTTATTGTAGTTGGACTATTTTGGTTTTTTTTAGCAATGTACGTTTTTTGACTTACACATTTTCTTATGACTACTTTGTATGCAATTATATGAATCTGGTTGAAGACGTGTTGTTGGATTAACTTGCCACTTTGTTTTGTGGACTATTCCACATTGCATCTTGTGATCTCATTCCACTCATGTGTTCCTTTTAGGCTAGGTACTATTACATGCTTCTAAGGGACGCACTTCCTTTTCCCCTCCGTGTGTTAGAACCCCCATGCATCTCACATGACTTGCTGCAAGGTCCCACACTTACTTCTGACCAAAGTCATCATACTTATCTCTGTGCGCTACCACGGTTAAGGCACTATATTACCACCCACTGCTAGGACTCCTACTCCAAATGATCTGAGGTCTAGTTGGGACTTCTTACCGGGGATATCCTCTTGAATGTTGGCAAGTCCAACACTGTCAACAAATGACCAAATTTCTATTAGAGCAACCCAAAATTTCATTGTTGAAGCAAAGAAGGTAAGAACACTAGCATGTTTTCCATATTGCTTCTAATCAATCCATCATCTTAGTGAGAGGAGAAGAGTCCACCATTGAGAGAGTCTTCATACTTCTTTGAGAGAGAGGAGAAGCTTGCAAAGAGATTGAGGAAAGGAACCTCCTTGCTGAGGATTTTTGAGCACCATAGCTCAAATAATTCTCTTCAAGTGTTTAGTATTCATCTATTGTATTCAACTTCTTCTACCAACAATCAATAAAGCAATATTTTTCCATTATTTTGTTCACTTGTTTTCTCCATTAAACATTGTTTTTGTATTTATCTCATTGTTTTAGTTCATGCTTGTATATGCATTGTTTTCACTATTTGCAATGCTTTGTTTATCTAAGCTTATTCACTAATAACACCATCTCTTTCTGTGTTCCTTTGCAGGGAATAACCAATTTCTAAGGAGGTGTCTTTTGGTACACTATTGCCACAAAAACACTAACAAAAATATCAGAAAATATGCTAAGGAAAACCCTTTGGAATGTGGCAAGGGAATTACATTAGCCAAATGGGAGGACCTTATAAGAAAAATTCCCCCAGGACAAGTGAAAGTGGCCTTATCCTGATCATCATGATTGAATTGGATATGGTTGACCCACTAAACCCATTCAAGAAGGAAAATATTTTTTTCCCGGCAAGCACATGAAGAACTTGGTCAATTAAGGGAAAAGGAAAATGATATTTCCTTGTGGAATTATTAAGTTCCCTGTAACCAACACAAATGATCCACTTTCCATTATTTTTGGGAATAATAACCAAATGAGATATCCATTCACTATTTCAAATTCAATAAATGAAACCCGCATCAAGTAATTTTTGCAATTCTTCTTTCACAATATCCTTTAAAGATGGATTCATTCACCTTTGAAGTTGGCAAAAGGACTTGTGATATTTTATTATGTATATGTGATGGGTTCATATAGAAAGATGTATACCTTTCATACCCTTGTAATCCCATGCAAATTCACTAATGTGTTTCCTAAAGACAATGAGAAATTGATCCTCTTGATCAACTAAAAGTGAGAAGATGATTTTCAACAATTTGGAGGGGTTGATTTCTACCATTTTTATGTTTTTCTTATCATAATCAATAGTAAATAGTTCTTCCCATGGACTGTGCTTGGAACAACGAGTCTCTATGAGTGACAAATCCTCTTTCAGCCCATTAATGTTCATAGTAGTGGGATATTTATTTTTCTGAGAATTTTCAATTATCTTCATCAACCTTCTTGTTGTTGATGGAAATACCTATGGTATACACAAGATAGGATAATGAAATGTTAGAATCCTCTTCTTCTTCTACTACCCATGTTGGAAAATCATATTCAATAAGAGGTTAAGCTGGGGGATATAGTACAAGTTGTTTAAGGATTTCCCATTAGAAATTGTCATGTTTTTATCCCTACAACTGATATATGCATCAACAATAGTCAACCATTATATCCCTAGAAAGAGTAGATAACCATTGAATATGGTTTTAGGCTGGAGGAAAGGAAGCCTGTGGGATATTCCCAGGAGTATATGGATACCATTACATATTTGATTATGCCTTTTGACCCTATTGTGGATTTGTCAACAAGTTATAGCATGTTAGTGGTCTTTCTCAAGGAATTTTGGAGGTTAAGCTTAATGATAGTTTCCCAGTTCATGACACTGATTGCAACTCCCAAATCAATAAGAGTGTTTGGAACTACAATATTGTTTATGTGCACATCTACCTATGAACTTTCAATATCTAAATACTTAGGGATGATTACTCATCCAAGCATAAGGTCAACAAGTTTCCCAATAACGTTGTTGGTAGGGGCATCCTGTTTCTTCCTTCCAGTCTTTCTAAGAAATTCTTCTTTGATGAATTTATCACAAATTAGAACATCCTTGATGGCTTGGAGGTGAGGTATTTTTACACAATTTTTTCATTTCTCCTAGAAGTTAAGCATATTTTTGGGTTTGTGTTTTGTGAGTCACCAACCTTCCACAATAGGGAGGTTTCTGGTGAATGATCTGAGGTACAATTCCTCCTTCTCTTCATCAAGATATTTATTAGGGAAGGTGGATGGAAATTCAAGAGAACCTTCCCTGAATTAAGATTAATTTCTTGGACCTCTACATAATACGTTTGATAAGAAATATCTCCACTATAAATAGGTTGATCTTGATTATTATTAGGATTGGGATATGGTTGAGTAGGCACCTGGGGTTATTTCAAAAGAAAATTCTGGTGTACTTGTTGCTAAGGAGGAGGCATCAAAGTAGGTGATTGGGCCACGTGAGGCCTCCACCCTTGTGATGGATTACCCCATTTAGGAGGCTAGTTAGATTATGGATAGAAGGAATGAACAACAGGTTGAGCAGGATATGACCAAGGAGTGGGCATGGACCAAGTTGAAGAATTAGGAGGGTACCAAGGCTGATATTGAGCATTGTGATTATGAATAAAACAAGAAGGGAAAATTATACCTTACTGAAACTGTGTTGGGGCTTGTCATTTCCTCTGATTCATGAAGCATAATTGCTCCATGCTCCCTTCTGTTTCTTGTTAAAAAACCTCCAAACCTCGAAAATATGGACACTTATCAATATAATTATTTTCTTCACATACCAAACAAACTTCTATAAAATTCAAAGGACATTCATTCCTAGGGCGTCTCTTAGTACACTAGGGGTAAAACATAACCAATGCTTTTTCCACTTCTGCTTATTTTCTCCTAATTTGGAAAGTATCCATCTACATGAAAATGTGTGTAATATTTTAGTTTTTATGTCTTCTAACATTCCTCCTATTTCATTTTTAGTAAGCATAGAGGAAGAAGGACTTGCCAAACTCTTGCCCATCATACCCTTTTTTTCTAGTGGATGTCAGCTGATTTTTAATTACCTGATTAATATCATCATACGTGAGTTGGTAGATATATCCATTAGCAAAAAGTTGAGAGTTTCCATGAGATATTCTCTGACTCCCCTCAATAGTACAAGTTTTAAGGAATCTTATCATAGAGTATAATTAGGTGCCCTTCTATAACTTAGCTAGAACCTTTCATCATAACCCTCTAAAGACGCATTTTCTCTTTGAGTCATTATGAAAATATCATCTCTGGTTTTCATTTCCCTATTATAATATCAGTAGTTATTTTTAAAAACTTGTTGCATTTGATACCCAAGGGTGATATTATTAACTTTAAGGCTTATGAACCACTAGAAGGCTACAACCTTCAAGGCAGAAGAATAAAGCTTGAACTTTTTATCATCTATGGTGTAGTCATAATTTCTTCACACAACATCAAACTCAGACATAAATGTGTCAGGACCATCCATGATTAGGCCATAGATGTGTGGAAGTACATATGGGTTAATATTTTTTATTTTTTCTTTTCCATCTGTTTGTCTAATGGGGAATATGAACACTTCAAATTATCTTTCTTCAACCATAGTAGCCGTGGGGGTTGAAGAATTTTCTCCTATTTCATTATCCTCAAAGATCCTTTCTTTCTCACTCAAAAGGGCCTCTAAGGCCCTTGTGGATAAGGTAGGAGGCTCATAGTCAGCTGAAAACGGCTGACTGCTAGTAGAAGTGGGGGGTTTCGGTAGAAAATTTCCTGTCTTGTCCCTAATTTTGTGAGATATAAAAAAGAGAATTTTGAAAAAGACAAATTCAATTTTTGTATTTTTTGAAAGGATACTAATTTTTATTTCTATTTTTCTTTTTTTAGAAGACAAAATAAGAAAAATGAGTGAATCAATTAAAGAAAAAAGTAGTGCATACCTTGACGCATCCCTGACAATGACACCAAAAAGAGATGGTACTTAATATTGAAACAACAATGTTGCAACTCCAAGAGTATCATATTTAATTATAAACCCAGGGTTCACACAAAATTAATAGGCATAAACACTATATATGCAACATACACTATCTTCTTCCTCTTCTAATCCTTATACATGTGTGAGGTGCTAGGGTGTAGGCTAGATGAACAAAAATCCAAGTAAGTTGCAGGCTTAACTATGATACATGAAGGTGAAATTACATAAGTAACTTGCATAAATGAAATTGCACACACCTATGGTGATTGCAAGAAATTGAAATAAAAATTTCTTGGAAATAAAGGATTTGTAAGGTAAACTTAAAACATATGTTGTAGAAGATAAAAACGACACTCGGAAAGCATACGATATAAGATATAAAGGAAAATCCTTGAGATTTATGTAATTCTAAACTCCACCACCAACATAAAAAACATGTTCCAAGGTATAAAGGAGACTAAACCAAGAGTTTATTGCTAAACTGGGTGAGGAAAATGGACTATTTGCAGACTACTATAAGATTCCTTGTTTTGCTATAGGAAGAGACTAACAAGCAAAACAAACTATTGAAATGCATATATAAGGTGGGGAAGGGGGGTAAGAATGATGTAAAATGATGTTATTTTGTTATTAAAGGCATGGGGAAATTATACCTAAGCTTCAACATCATGAAACCAACCTCTATCTACCCTATGTAACCACAATCTCAGTTGCATAGTAAAACAATGAATTGTAGAAATTGTAACAACAAATTAAATGAAAAGGGAAAATGCTTAAATATGCAATGATAAGTGATGTGAATGGTCTAAAAGGCTGACATATTGTATAAATGACCCAAAAAGAGGATTAGCTGATAAAATTTTCAACTTAACCATGCACAAAGGTATCAAAATATAATTTCTAGAAATGCTAATTCAAAAGCTAAACGATGCTCAGAGTCCTTCAAGAAGAAATAAGCTAAGGATTGAAATGAGGAATTGTTTCCATTAACTGAAAATCTATCTTAAATAAGAAATTACAATGCTACAAAATTTGCTCAAAAATAGGCAAAAGCCTAATATATTCCTTATCTATTGCTACTGACTTTGGGGATAATTAAAATATCTTATTTATACATCAAGTGGGGGAGCAACCTCTTTTCTAGGAGGGCTACATCTTCCTCTAAAAATTCTAAAAAGAAATGATCTTGTCTTAGGTTCAATTCACAACAATAGGAAGAGGCATTAAATGCCCTAAGCTAGCCGAGTTTGAGTCTTTCTGCTACAAGGAGAAAGTCCCTCGAATATCTCAAGTGTTGAATTCCTCAAAATATGCTCAACATATTTATAAATCATGCACAATAAGCATATTAACACACACAAACAATGAAAACCACATCGAATCCTCTAGGAACTCATTAAGCTAGGAAAATATACAATTGAGTGCAAAATTTGCAATCAAACATTGTTTTATGTGCTCAGGAGTGGATTGATGGGCCTTATAACTTACCTATTTTGGAGGCCCATCATAGACCCACATGGATTGTGAACTAGTGACCTTTACACAAGGAGTGGATTAACAACATATTCTATTTCCGATTATTCTAAACTCCATGGCCTTATTAATTAATTGATTATTATTATTATTATTATTATTTATTGATGTTTATATTTTTATATTTATCATATTTTTATTATGTCTATTTAGAAATGCTTTTTCTTCAAAGTATATTTATGGAAAGGCTTGGCATCTTTTTTCATGGCTTGCAATGTCTTTGCCTCATTCTCTATTAGAATTTTCATAGTTGATTATACAAGATGATATGATCATCTGAGTGCTAACAAAATTGTCAATCTACTAAATGATCTTACCATCTTGATTTAGTATTTGGCATAAAGTTGTACTTATAGTATTTTCAAGATGAATTGTTATTATGTGACTTAATTGCATTGACATTAATACATAAAAGAAATAAGTCAATGGTTTCAATCGAGAGCAATATTCATACATTAACTAGTTAAGATATATGCTCTTATGATTTGGATGTCTATAAGGAATATTTGTAACATGATTGACCCTTATCACGCTTGTATCATTTTCTTAGTTTACTTTCGATATATGATTTTTTTTATGCATCAATATTGGTTGGTTGGTCGCTACATTTCACTTGAAATTTTCATTGTTTTTACTCTATCATCCATATACATTTCTATTTCAACTATATTGACATCTTCTTTATTCGTGACGTTGATTGGATTTGTATTTATTCTTTATTCCACCACTTGTTCTTTTACTTGTAAAAAGTTCTATATTTTTTTTCGTATAAGTTGCTTTAATTTGTTTTCCAGTCATTTATCATCATTCTTGACTTTATTAATTTGTGTAAGTAGGTTTTGATTATGATTCTTAAGTGTGAGAGTTATTTATTTTTTGATTTATCAACATTTATGATGTTTGGATTGTCAAGTCTCTTATTTTTTAATGTTATAATTTGTCCTAACAAATTTTGATTAAGGCTCTTCAAGTGAGATTTTTTTCATCTTGTTTTGATAGGCATCCCTTAGATTTCTTCTTGACATGTTCCTTTTCTTATTCTAATTTTTAATTTTATTACTTTGTAATCTTTGTTTTCTTTATCTATGCACATAAATTTTGATTGTGGCCTTTTAAGCAAGAAAGTTCTTGGTTTTGATCCGAGATAACTTTGTCATCTTTTTTTGTTTTTTGTTTTTTTTTTATATTTTTTATTATCTTATTATTTATTTTATTTTTTTTTTGTTTATTTTTTATTTTTTATTTTATTTTTTCTGTATCTTTGATATTAATTTTTTAATTTCCTTTAAGGATTACCTTCAATATATCTTTAATGTATTTTGATGAAGGTATTGAATTTGACCTTTCCTTTATTGTCTTAGAATTCCATCATCGTCTTCTTGTAGGAAATCATCAAAAATATTTTCTTTTTTGTTTAAGATGAAGGTACTCAGTTTGCTAAACTAGGGTAACTTGGAAATTATGTCAATCTCTTCTTTATGTTAGATAAACTTGACTTGATGAAAGAGTCAAAGTTACTCAGTCAATAGTGGTGCTTTTGGGCACATTGTTTTGTGCTCGAGCACGTTATGAAGCCTTTAAAAGGTTTGGAAATACTCCATTATAAGGGTTCCAAGGATGTAAGTGGTGAGGGATCACTTGGATGGCTTGTACAAGTTTGGCGAAGGGACGATAAAAAAAAATTATGTTAGCTATTTTTCCTTTGGATAAGGGTTTTTTAGGATAAAAGTTGTTCGTTCATGATTTGTGTTTTGTTGCAAGTAAATGTATTTTTATCTCTAGTAAATTTTAATAACTGGTATCATAATTGGCACATGACCCAAAGGTGCTGAAGTGTGAGAAAGGAACATGTGTGTGGCACCCTGAAGAAAATTGTTGGAAACTCAAGGAAGATAGATGATGTAATATATCTGATCCAGAAATATATGAGAATACAAATATACCTAGAAATAACAATATAGAAATAGATGAACTTTAGATCTTTATTAATATCAAACCCTTGAGGTAGGGTAACACCATAAAATCACTGTTTAAGGAAGGAGAACACTCCACAAGCCATATGCTTTCTAGTACAATATTCCTTGACATCCCTTAATGGGGAGACTCTAGCTTCTATATAGGCCTCATACATACAATACCATGGGTCATTACCATGGTTCCCTCAATACCATCTATCTAATACCATGGGCTTATCACATTATTGCTAACTACTTGTGGTCCCTTACATGATGTTGGTTAACCACTTTAGTTATTAACTATAGCCCATCCTATTGTTACATTATTCCCTTGGGTACCTCCCTCTGTACCCCATACTATCCCCCCAGGTATACTACATTCCACCCCCCTTAAATATGTTTCGTCCCCAAAACATAAGAAGAACACAAATAATAAGATCTACTCAAAAGAGTAGTCCACTGGTACCATGCACGTGCATCTAGCCATCCAAGAGAAAGGTGAAACCTCGATCTAGCTTGTGCCTCACTCTCTTGAGATGGAAGTTCACCCTAATGGATCTTCTGTGTTGATATGTAGTGGGTGGATCATTGCCCCTCTTTATCTGTCATGCGGGGGTTGTTGTCCTTGTGGCTAATTTGTTGCCATCTTGTTGGTTGTTTTCTTGTGGGGCGATGTGGGTGGTGATATGCTGAAGTTTTAACCAACGGTGTATATTTCTTTAATTCACCACCTAATGGAGCTTGATTGGTATCTAGTACATGTTGTGGCATCTACTGTTGTTTCTTATCTTCCAATATTACTTCAACCATAGATTCCTCATCTGATATATCCATACCTATAACATTTTCTGCTTCCGCCTCCTTGGACTCTACCTATTTTTCTGGTACCTGGTTTGATGTTTGTGTTTGTTTATCAACCATCAAGGGCTCATCATCTGATGTGTCAGTCCTTGGAACATCTTCTGCTTGAGCCTCCTTGGACTCTACCTGTTTATTGATGGAAATATCCTGTAATGTAATTTTCTTCTTTTTATACCAGAGCTTTAGGAATTTCTTCTGCACATTAATATTGATAGTACCAACAGATTCCACCCAAGGGTATCCCAAAACAACATCCACATTGGCCATATTTGAAGCATAAAAATCAGAATGCAATACATACTTGTTCACAGAAATCTTCAAATCTTTATAAAATTGCACCTCCTCATTATTAACCTGTGTGTGCTCCATTTGTTTGGCTGGGACTTGCAATCTTTTAGCCAAATGAACATTAATAAAATTATACTTGCAACTAGGATTGATATACACAATTATCTTCTCTTTCTGAATACATCCATGAACATAGGTTCAGGAGATACCTTCAGAAAATAACCCTTACATGTCTCATTCTCCTGTTTTCTAACATGAGACCATTTGTCTAAGAGGAGTTTTTCAAAATTTTCATCCAAAAGTTTGGACAACTTCTCTATGTCAAGTGAGTTCCACCATATGAAAACCTCATCTTTCAGCCAAGTCCATACGAAATATGTCCAACATTCTGGAGCGGATTTCTTAAGGTCTGTTATGAATTCTTCAATAGTAGGACCGTTATCTTTCCCTGTAAAATATTTCTTGCTAGAAGCCATGAAGAGGGTTTTGAAAAAAAATCATTTACTTGGCAAAAATTTAAAATGGACCAATCCGGTAAATATTGCTTAGAATCCTTATTATGACCTATTTTCAAAAATGGAATGACCATTCTGCACCTTCCCATGTGATAGAAATCCCAATCTAGGCACTGGAATTCCAGATTCACGTTGCAACTGTCCCACCATCACAAAAAATATGAAAAAAGAGCTGATTTTAAATCAGTGATATCTCCCTCATTCGGGCTCTGATTCGACCAATTTGTTTTTTGAAATTGGGTATTTTTTCAAGAGGATCTTAGATCTGCAATTTTTTTCTCAAAATTCCCCATAAAAATGACAAAAATCAACTGGAGGTCCGCTGTCCATGAATTATTCGTCAAAAAACTTCTACAACACAGCTGCTTTTTAAATTAGCGATATCTCCCTCATCCGGACTCCAATTCGGTCGATGTTTTTTTTTGAAACTGGGTATGTTTTCCCAAAGAATCTAGATCTACAATTAGATTCTACAAATTTTTCACCAGAACTTACAAATCTAATCTACAAATTCGTTGCCCAAAAAATTCCTGCAAAAAAATAAAAAACATTCTCCGCTTTGCCCAAGAAAGTGCTTTGATACCACTTGTAATATATCTGATCTAGAAATATATGAAAATACAAATATACTTATAAATAAAAATATATAAATAAATGAACTTTAGATCTTTATTAATATCAAACCCTTGAGATAGGGTAACACCATACAATCACTCCTTAAGGAAGGAGAACACTCCACAAGCCATATGCTTGCCAATACAATATTCCTTGACATCTCTCAATGGGGAGTCTCTAGCCTCTATATAGGCCTCATACATACAATACCATGGTTCCCTCAATACCATCTATCTAATACCATGGGCTTATCACATTATTGCTAACTACTTGTGGTCCCTTACATGATGTAGGTTAACCACTTTATTTATTAACTATGGTCCATCCCATTATTACATTATTCCCTTGGGTACCTCCCTCTGTACCCCATACTATCCCCCCTAGGTATATTACAGATGAAGAGGATAAATCAAATTTCACATTATAATCCATGGATTGTGCAACCCAACAAGGAGAACAACTGCAACAACCATATTGAGGGTGTTGAATACAACAACAAGAGCCATGGATATGTACAGGGTGTATAAGAAAATCCATGCCAGGCCTCTTGCTGAGACTATATTTATGTTAAGGGTGCACACAATTTTTTTGATGGAATGCTTCAACAATATGATTTATCATGGTTTCTTTACTTCATATTGTAGATTTCCAGTGGTGAAATGTGACTGGTTGGAGAGAGAGATGTTGGTTGTGTATTGTAAACAACAAAAATATAATTAAAGAAAGAAAAATATTATAATGGAGTTGATTTTTTTTAGATGTAAATGGGAATATGACTGTAAGATGTGGTAAGGCATACAAATCCATGAGAAATTACCAGAAAAGTCTAGAGTTAGATTTAGGTGATAGGGAGACGTGTCAAATTTTGGATACCTTGGATATAAGATTTGAAGGTGGTAGGGCCTGAAGGTGAGCAATGTTGGCTCATTTGGTCGAATTAGCAGGATTTGATCAAGGGAAACCCATGCCAAGTTTTAAGGGGGGACTGTTAAGTATTGTTAACTCAATGAAAGAGTCAAATATACTCATTCAACAATGGTGGTTATGAATATGTGGTTTTAGTTTCCCATGGTTTTGTGCATATGGATTTCATATAATGAAGCCTTTAAAAGGATTGGAAAGAATCCATTGTAAGGGTACCAAGGATGTGAGTAGCGAAGGACCTGGTTGAGTTTGAAAAAGGGACACTAATAAAATATTGTTGGCCAATTTTTTCCCGAATCAACATTTTTAAGGATATAGATTGTTTGTTCATGATTTGTGTTTTGTTGTTGATAAATGTACATTTGTTTTTGGTAAATTTTAGTGCTTTATACATAGTTGTTATTGTGTGAAGAATTTTTCATTTATGTCAAAGGGTGAATGATCCCACACTTATTTTGGTAAGTTGTGTGCACAAGTTAATAATTTTGGATACAAGGACCTCCTAGTGTGATATCCCTTGTCATGCCAATTCATTTGATAGGTGGTACATTTTGTGGGTCCTCCTAGTTGGAGAGTCAAATTTTTTTTTTAAATTGATGCCCCAAATGAATGAGTTTTTCCCTAGATCATGCCCCATTAATTTATGAATTTAATATCTCATTGCAACCCCTTCAAGAAAGTCAAAACTATTGACCAAAATCCATGTGTTATAATCAACTTGAAAGAATATGACGTGGAAGTAAAAAATGATTTTTTAAGTATCTTAAACCTCCCCTAAACATGTATGTTAATCTCCATTGGGTCGGCTTCAAATATAGTCATATTTGATCATAAAAATATCATGTCAGCTCTAGAAAAAGTCACAACAATTAATTGGGCAGGTCGACTCGTAGGCTCTCCCAACGACTATATATTACCCCAATCATGGGAAATTGATGCAAGAATTTCTAATCTGAGGTAGAAAACCAAGAAATAAGGATATACAACTCGGAGTCTCAAGAAGAAGAAGAAGGTTCACACCTCATGAAATTTGAAGAGAACTGAAGGAGTTTTCTCTTGAAAATTATTTATGTTTCCATTAAGGCGTATTGGAGGATTTATTGATTAGAATTTTAGCTATCTTTTATGACTAATTTGACTTCCTTGTAGCAAATTATTTATCTCACTTTTGGATTAGACTTCACCTCTCTAAGTAGACTCAACCTTACAAATTTGGTCCTGAGGTAACTGTAGAATTCAGACCTATAGTATCAGAAAATTTCAACCCTGTAATAAGGTATAGAACTCAATCCTTTGTGAAAAATTTTGGCCCATACAGTAAGCTACAAAAATTATATGAAAGGAGATGCAAGAAAAAAAAGTGGAAGAAACTATTTCAGCCTTGCAATTCAATATTTTTGGTGGAGAGACACAAGGCACTCTATAACTTTGTTTCCATCCTTCTCTTAGAGACATTTTGAAGCAATGATGAAGTAATTCCTAAAGAAAACTTGGAGACCTCTTAGAGCTATCTTGAAGGAATTCTTATAAGTGTCTTGAAACAATCATTTCTGGGACATTCTTGATTGAAGTGGATAGAGCTTGGTGATGTTTTAAGAAGACATTGTTTTTGAATACATCTTTGTGAAGCAGAATTTGGACCAATATCTTGAAGAATTCTTTAAAGGATTTGGTATAGACCTTAGAGCATACTTAAAGGCATCCCTGGGAAAATTTTTTAAGGATATTTTGAAGAATACTTTGGATCATATCCTTGAGTAGAATTTTATTAGCTTTTGGATCAGACCTTGAGTAGACTTGAAGAAGATTTGGAGCAGGCTTGTTGAAGTAAATTTGGAGATACTTATTAAGCATACTTAAAGCAGAATTTTGGATCACTTGTTGAAGCATTCTTGAGGTCATCTTTGTAAAAAAATTGAAGAAAATTTGGAGGTATTCATTTGAGTAGATTTGGAAAGTGTTGAAGTAGACTTTTTGGATCTGACTTTGAAGAGGGGAAAAACTGAATTCGTTTGGATGTTGTTGTAATTTGGTCATTGTCCCTGGTATGAGAGCCCAATAAGTTTTATTTTATATCTTATTCTATAGGGTGTCAGGGTGGTGAGAGAGGAAGTTTGTAGCTTCCTTTAGGAGGTTATCGCCCATTCTAGTGGGAGCTGGTAAATCTTGGGGTTGTAGCCCTTCAAATTGTAGCTGTAAACCAAAAGTTGTAGCTTCATCTATCATATATATACATATATACATACATACATACATACTACATACATATATATACATACAGAATATATATATATATATATACTATAATATATATATATATATAATATATATATTTATATATATTATATATATAATATATATATATATATATTATATATATATATATATATTATATATATATATTATTATATATATATATATATAATATATTATATTATATATTTATATATATATATATACATATATATATATATATATATTATATATTATATACATATATATATACATATTACATATACACACACACACACACACACAAACACACACACACATATATATATATATAGTTTTCATTTGATGCAATGTTATTGGTTGATCATTTTGATACTTAAATTGTTTAAATTTATGAAACACTCATTCAACCCCCTTCGAAGTATTTCCAACATATGGTATTAGGGATGATTACCCTCTAATAGTCTAATCACTAGAGAGAATATCATAAGAATATATGGAAATGGAAGGCATCTCTTCAAGAACAATTTTGATGTTCAATGGAAATGATTATCTACTATGGAGAAGTTGAATGGAAATCTACTTGAAGGCTTTAGGAGTAGATGTTTGGTTCTCAATCATAAATGGCTACAAGGATCCTAAAAATACTTCAACCAATTTCTATAGGGATTTATGTAGAGATAGAAAAACAAGAAACCCTCTCAATTTATCCCAGAAACCTAGGGCAGACAAACCAAGAGATCTACTATTCTATGATAAGACCCATTTAGCAATACAAGCGATGAATTGGAATTTGACAAAGCGAAGGTGACAGATAACCTACTTATCCTTTTGTGTAGGCTAGTTTGAGTAACTAGTGTGGTTGAGAAGTGTTCCCAAACAACCCTAAGGACCAATCCTACACACAAAGAGAACAAGAACTACCTTAACAGCATATAAACCTTATCAAACCAAGATATCAACAAATGAATGACAATACATTGTTGAATACATCAATATAAGACAATAATTTAAACCATTGTTAAATAAACACAATATGCAGAAGTAATGAACAATAATCTTGAAGAAACAACAATATATCTATATATTAAGTGAATGGAAAGAATATTACAACCACAAGTAGCTATAGTAAGACCTCCTCTAGATCCTAGATCCTCAAACTCTCTCTCTCTCAAACAATATCTTGAAAACATATATTACATGAATTCTGATCCCAATATCAATGGAATAACCTCCAATATATAGGTAAGGGGAGGCTATGCATATTACCAAATTATTCCTTCAGTGAAACTTGGGCAAAAGCCATAGGATGGAAGATGTTTCCTCAACTTTATTACTTTACCCTGTTTCATGGGATTTGTTTAGGATAGGAAACATCTATGGCTAATTTTGAGGTGATCCTCTTCCATCTTTTTAGAGTTTAATTGAGTGAACAATAGATTCATAGGGAGTTAACTCATGATTTTTTCTTGTGGCTACGTGAAATTATGGTAACACGGGATTTGTGAAGATATACAAGGAATTACTAGCTAGAGTAACACATGTTTTTGAACTGGGAACAATGTTATAATGCTTTGATTTAGCCTTGAAGGGTGCGTTATATTCTCAAAAGGCTTGACAAAGGGGTGTATTCTAGGAAAAAGCATGATCTTCTCTTCTAAGTTGATGAGGAGGTATTTTTATGGATAACAATTGTCCCCTTAAATGTGAGGTCAAAGAACAAGGTGATTGCCGAAATACTTTATAAAATAGTCAAGGAGAGATAATTTTAGCGTGTCAGAATGGAAGGAGGTCTGAAAACAACAAACATATGTTAAATATAAATAATGTTCTGAGTCAGGAATTCCCATGCTCAATAGCTAAACCAAAATTATATCCACTAGATCCATGAAAAATCATATCCACTAATAAGAAAATTTTGGATTGATGTCATAGTGATCAATCTAATACAAGTTTTCTCCAGAAACAATATTCATAGCTTGAGAGAGGAAACTGTTATGTATTCATAATAGAAACAATGCTAAGTGATGTAAGTCTCTATCCAAGGTCTTCATCATTGTCAAAAAATAGCACAATTCTACACATGTTAACAAATGAGCTAAATTCGAACATGTGATAAATCGTATGATTACCAATCAATGATGAAAACCATTAACAGACACGAGTATGACCCCCGTTAAGGTTGATGGTCTCAAAGATGCATAGTATAATGTAAAGTGTGAATAAAGGATTTGATGTCGAAAACTCGTAGAATCATTAAATTGGGATTCAATAATGTAAACCCCCTATCAAACGCATGGAAAACTACCACTGAGAAATGCAAGGTCCAGGGTACTGTGAAGTTTCTCAATCCACTTCCTAGATAATGCACTCAAGTTAATAGGATGGGAAACATTAGTTGACGTGAAACATGACAAAAATGATTGATTTTGGAGATAGTATATAACAATAGGATGCACTGACTCAAGGAAATAGGGCATATGAGGAGATGGTTGATATGGTCAACAAAGAGTACAATATCCATTGAATAATAGAAGGCACGAAACCTAAAGAGACTAGGTAGCTTAGCCTTCAAGAACACTAAGAGGAGTAGGTCATGAAGATGCAGAGACATCACAATATCAATTAAAGGCTCAAAATGTGGTATGGTTCACAAAGAAGTTGAAAAAAGATGAATATGTAGGGTAAGAGCCATGTTCAGGGGATGGACAATAGATTACTACCAATTTTTTTGACAAAGATAGATAGTAGTAACCATTGTTTCTTCCAATTTTTTCCTAATTTGCTTAAATTTAATGACTCCAAAAAGGGTAAAGTCGATGATATTTTCACATTTAGAGAGTCTGAAAAGAGCTTAAAGAAGAATCCAAGGGGTATCTTTGTCCTGGTTGGTGAGCCGGTGAGACAAATATTTAATAGTATACCTGACACATTTCCTTTACGGTAGTTAGTCAATTGAGTCCGGATAAAGTGATAAACCTATCCTCAATATACATTTTCCTCATTTTGTTATGAGTATGAGGGAACAAAGTAAACTAGATAGCCTTCGTAAATTTTGAAACAATTCAGATGAAGAAAATTCATGGTATCTTTTTTAGTTTAGGGAGCGAGAAAAATGTAGAAAAATAAAGGCTCAAATCTTCTTCGTAAGAGTTTTACGATCCCAAAGAAGTTAACTAAGGGTTTTTTCCAGTTTCACGAGCAAGAAAACAGTCCCTAAAAAGAAGGCTCATTTTGGGTGCATAACTGTTAATTCTACTAAAAAAAACTTTAAAACAACATTAGAATATATAAAACATGTTGCACAATAGTTATTTGGATTGATAACAAGTAAAATAAGTAATAACTGCTTACAAATGACCAAAGACAGGGTTTAGGCATACCTCCAATATCTATAAATAGGAGTGTGACTCCTCATTTGCATTAGAGAAATTTTGAAGTCTGAAGTAGGCCTCCTAAGGAATATTATAAAATAATACTGGAAATAATAAAATAAGATTAGATTGTCTCATCACGTTTTGGAGGGAAAAAAGGAGAAAACTACTTTTTCGACTCATATTTTCAACTCATCTCCCTATGATTTTACTCAAAGTTTGAGGGGGAGCACTCATTGGATGCAAAATCTATTTTTTCATCCAAGGAGTACCCATGTCGCATACTTTTGATGGACCCTACTACACGAAAAATGTGAAATACATGAAAAAACATAATTACATTCACGCCTTTTCATGTATTTCACATTTTCTGTGTAGTAGGGTCCATCAAAAGTATGCATCATGGGTACTCCTTGTTGCTTTCCATGATATTGGTGTCTGGGATATAATATTAAATATATGAGCTACCAAACCAAGAATCACAACAAATCTACTTTTCACAGGGGAATATAAACAACAGTAAATCTACTAGTGCACAAAATATAAACAACTCTTTACAATTTTAAACACAACTTTGTTAAATTATAAAAATGAATATTACAATAGTCTAGGGCTCCCGTAACAGGGATAATGGACCTCATACATCCACTATTACAAGAATACAAAACTGGGGCTTGGTGTCAATCCATTGAAAACCAATCTACCATCAACAAGATACTCTGACCATCTAGCTGATCTAGTCAACTTCACAACTCCCCTCGGTTGTATCCTGTGCCTGTCCACACTGGGACCACTCATACACTGTCCTCTAATAGACCACGAGTGACCAATCCTTGTTGTAGCATATTCTCCTAGTTAGGTCATCTAGTCACCTAGGAAACCCTTCCTCTTGTTTGCCAACATACTTCACAAACTATCATTATCTAGGACACCCATCCTCTAACATCCAATCATCAAACAAGAAGACATCTGCACCTCACTGTTGCTACCTCCTTGACCTTGGGGTCTGTGCATGTACCAAACTAGTTAGGGCACACCAATAACCCTACACTAGTGCCCAATTTCTATGTTCACCTTTCTCCAACTAGGCACCAAAGCACAATGGTAGAGTTTGAGGATTCTCCTCACAACACCCTACAACATACCTGTACCTTTCAACAATAACAAAATTGCCCAAAATTATAAAGAAAATGTTTGTTTAGGCTATGGCCTTCAAGATATGGATGCAAATGGGTTAGAAGTTCTCTCCTAGGCCTCTCAGCCTACTCAATTCTCCCTCCCCAATGCTACTACAATTTCTCTAATTTGTGGCCCAAACAACAAGAAATAACACACTTAAACAATGCATAAACAATCCCTAACTCACCTCTAACCCAATGACTTAGAATTTTATGAAACCAACTCTCAAAAAGATAGAAAATTTAGATCAACGCCTTAGAATTCAGCTGCTTCGAGGGGGAAACCTCCTTTATATTACATAAATGAACAATTCTTGGATGTACCAATAACAAGACCTCCTTTCTATATATAGGAGTCTAAGGAGTCATAATAGAATTACAGCCGACATAACAATAATAATGTAAGGGCACAATAATAATAATAGTGGGCTTCTATGGGGCACAATAGTAACAATATGGGGACTACATGGGTACCACAATATAATAAGGGGGTTGTACTAATAATAATAAGGGGTTACACTAGTAGTATAGGGGCCTAACATGCCACTCTCCTTAATGCTTGAGTAGTTCTTGATGCTTTTGTAGATATTCTTGTCCTCCCATGTTGAATCTTCTGTGGGTAAGTTCTTCCACTTGATGAGATACTCTGAAATTGATCAATTTCGTAGCTGTTGGGTTCTTGTTTCTGTGACTGCTCTAGGTTCCAATATGATTTTTCCTTCCTCTTCAAGTTTTGGCCATAATGTTTGAATTGGGATCTTCTGCAACTTTTGAATGAGTGGCCACACTTCTTTGTCCTTCTTCCATTCATCCCTTGCTTCATTTATCCAATCTGGTTGGATAATAGAAATAACACAAAACAATGCTTCCACATCCTCATCATTTCTTGGGAGTGCATTTGCAACAAAATTTTGCTTCCATTTTCTATAGATGATGTCAAACTCATAACCCAATATATTTGTGACCCATTTTTTTTGTGCCCTTGCCAACGCTGAAGGGAGGGGAAAGATGTCATGATGAGCGTCCATTGTTCTGTAACAATAGGGCAGTTCAGAAATAAATGTTCAGTGTCTTCATCGTTTTCCCTGCAGAGGTGGCACCAGAACGGTCCATGAAAGGATCACTTCATCAAATTTTGAGCCAGTGGGGATCTTGTTGAAAAGGATGTGCCACATCAACAATCTCGTTCTAGGTGCTGCTTTGAGTTTCCAGATAGCTTTCCACCAGTGTTGTACTGTTTTCGGCTGTAAATGTTGTATGAGCTTTAGGTAGCCTTCTTTGGGGGAGTATTGCCCATTTTTGGCATGAGCCCATACTACTTCATCTTCTTCCCGAGTTATCCTGATATGTGCCTGAGTAAGTGCTTCCATGAAATCCTTCTAATCTTGCCTCCAATGCCCTGGGATATGGAGTTCGTGTGTTGTCTTCCATGCCTACTGGAAGAAAGAGGAATTTTCTGGATCTGCAATGTGTGCAATATGAGTGACTCCCTGATTTTTTAGGTGGGTGATCAGCTGTGCTGGGAGTCTGTGGGAATTCCTGCATCCAATCCAGGGGTTTATTCCTATACGAACAACGGTCCCTTGCTTTATTCTCCATGTTAGGTCGTCCCGGATAAGGGGGAGGGATGATAGAACAACTTTCCATATGTTGGATATGTTACCTCTTGCCCTATGATCTCTGCATATCCACTCGAAGGTGTTGTCCGGGGTGATATACTTATCATATACTACTCTCATCCAGAGGCTGTGTGAGATGATGAGCTACCAGTTGAGCTTTGCTGCTAGTGCTTTTCCGAAAAGATCCAGCCTTTTTATTCCCCATCCTCCCCATTTCTTAGGTCTGGAAATTGTTTCCTATTTTACCTAGGTGAAGAGATTCCCCTGATTTTTCCCCTTCCATAGGAAGCTACAGCAATTTTTTTGCAGTCTGGCTAGAATTCCCCTGGGAATCCAGGTTAGTGACATCCAAAACACTGGAGTTGCTTCCAACACTGCTTTTATAAGGGTGAGTCTTCCTACCCTAGTAAGGTACCTGTTATACCATGTGTTTAGTCTCCTTTCTACCTTGACAATTAACCAAATCCAGTCAGCGATTTTGTATCCCCCAGGTTTGAGTCTGAAGCCTAGGTATTTCAGACCTTCCTCCATTGTGTGGGTGGGGAAAGGGAATCGACAGACAGTGTAATGAACTTCGTATGGCGAGCATCCGATGGTTGTGAGGGTAGATTTTTGTACGTTGATGGCCATTCCTGTAGCCTTCTAGAAGAGGTCAAAAATATCTTGCAGGGTGCAGGTATCAGCCACCCCCCCATTTAAGAATAAGAGCACATCGTCCACAAAGAGGAGGTGAGTTAGAGAAATGTTGTCTGAGATTTTTATTCCTGTGATTCTGCCCCTCCTGTGATCTGCACCTATTAGTCTGCTTAGTCCTTCCATGATGAGCGGGAAAAGCAGGGGTGATAAAGGGCAGCCTTGTCTGAGGCCCCTCTCTGCGGTGAAGAAGGGAGTGGGTGATCCATTGAGGAGGACACTGTAAGCCACATCAGTAATGCAACACATGATCCATTTGATAAACATATAAGGGAAACCCAGGTGGGTGAGGAGCATACGGATGTAGAGAAGGCTAGCTCTGTCAAAGGCTTTGGATAGGTCCACTTTAAGGATCATGCCTTTCAGCTTCTTACTCTGCATTGAATGTAGGAGTTCCTGAGCTGATCCAATGGCTTCATGAATCTGGCGATTTTGGAGGAAAGCAAAATGTTCGGGGGATATATGGACTGAGAGGATGGGATTTTTCTATTTGCAAGAATTTTGGCCATGATTTTATAGAGACAGTTACATAAAGAGATGGGTCGGAAGTCATTGAAAGATGAAGGCTTATCGGATTTAGGAATGAGAGCGATGAAGGTGGATTTGATGGCCACGGGGATTTTCCCTTGGAGATGGCAGTGGTTGATTACAGCAAGGAGGTCTTGGCCTAAAAGGTCAAACAAAGAAATGTAGAACTCTATAGGCCAACCATCAGGACAAGGGCTTTTATCTCGCTGAAAACCCCAGATGGTAACCTCAAGTTCCCCGAGCGTGACCTCTTTGATTAATTCCCCCTCTTCTTCAGCTTCCACGAACTTGGTGAAATGTTCTGCCACTCTCATTATTTCTAGCAATGAGGCTTCCCTTGGGGCCTTGTATGTATTCTTGAAATGTGAGGTGGCCAAAGCTGCAAGTGCCGCCAAGGTGTGTACTTGTTGCCCTTGTTCATTTTGCAGCTCCCAAATAGTGTTGATTGCTTTTTTGCCGTTTGCAAAATGGTGAATTTTTTTGTATTTTCATCCCCTTCCTGCAGCCAAATCGCTCTACTTCTTAGTCTCCAGCTCGCTTCTCTGTCCTTTAGGACTTGTGTCCTTTGCTTGGTTAGAGACTCGTAGGAGGCTTTCAGTTCCAAAGATGGGAAGGTGCCATCCGATTGAGAGTCTAGTTCTACGATCATTTGCTCAGCTTGAGTTATGATGAGATCCTCTTGTTTCCTTTTCTTGTGGGCCCAAGCTCTGATAATGCCTTAAGTTCTGTGAGATTTTGAATGAACCAAGATGTTGGGTCCTCCGACCCAAGTATAGGGTGGGATTTCCAGAAGTCGGAAATAAGCTTGATATAAGTAGGGTCCCGGAGCCATGTGGAGTTGAATTTGAAAGGGGATGAATTATTATGTATTCTGATTCCAACCTCTAAGTATATGGGCCGGTGATCCGAGAGTCCACCACTACCGACCCATTGTCGGGATCTGGGGTGGCTGTTGTGGAAAACCTCTTTGATGATAAAACGATCCAATCTCCTAGCCAGGATCTGTTCCCCAGTTCGGTTGTTCCTTAGGTATGCTGAACCTTTGCCGAAGGAATATCAATCCAGTGTTGGGATTCCAACAGGTGCTCAAAAAAGTCGGAGAGAGGGTCAATCTGAGCCTGATGTCCCTAAGATTCTGAGAAACACAGGGAGAAATTCAGATCCCCACCCAGGATCACATTGTCATCCAGGAGAAGGGGGGTGCTGAGGAGCTTTTGCTAGTATAATTCTCGGTTTTGACAGGGTCCATAGACATTGATAATTCTCAGATCTTCTTCCAGATCCCTAAAGTATATGTCAGCACCCAGGAAGTCCACCCCTCCCCACATGTTCTTCAGCTTAATGGTACTCTGCTTGAAACCTACTGCAATTCCCCCTGAGTGGCCCAAGACATCGAGGGCTTGGAAAATCCATCCAGGCATCCAAGAGCTTAGAGTGGAAATCACTGAGTCTGCCTTACAGAGGGTCTCTTGTAGAAGGATAATGTCGACCAATTTAGATAAGAGGAGACGCTTCTGGGCCAGTTTTTTTTTGGGGTTGGCCATCCCTCTGCAGTTGAAGGACAAGATTTTCATGGAGGGGGATTGGGAAGGGTTTTCTTTGCTCTAAGTGCCCTTACAATGGTGTGGTATTTACCCAAAATTACTTCATCACCTGCTTGTTCCTTAGCTTTGTGTAAGTGGGAGGGTCTGCCTCTACCTTGTTTGGGGGCTAGGATATGAGGGGAGGCCTCTAGGCCTATGGCATCCAGCTCTTTCTGCTTTGCAGTCAAGTGAGTAGAGTATCTTGGCGAGGAGATAACGGAAGGAGAGAGAGTCGGGAAGGAAGGGTTAGGGGAGGGTGAGAGGGAGCAGGATGAAGTGATGTCCGAAGGCTTTGGGATGGGGCAAGTCATGTACAGATGACCTGTCCTGGGAGGGAGGGGAGGAGCCCAAGAGACCACGCCCGGGTCGAGAGCCGATGGGGGGGGAAGGGTTGGATTCAGGATCGGGGGGAGAAGAAAGGAGGGAAGTGAAGACGAAGATGATAAATGAATAGAACCAGAGGATACAGGGGGGAGAGACATACCTGATGAGAAGACGTCCGCTTTTGCAGCCTTTGAATGCGTCAGAGGTGGAGATAGGGCCCTGTTTAGGATCTTGTTCTTCTTTTTCTGCACAGGTGCAATCGGTGCTTCCACGATATCTGATGTTTTGATATGTTCCGCTTTTTTTGCAGCCGCAGCCGTAGCCTGAGGCTCAAGGTGCCCAACAATCGATGCATCTTCCATTTCCCCGCTATTCGGAGAGTTTTTCTTGAGGAGAGGGCAGTCTTTCAACAGATGACCTACTTGGGGACATCTCCTGCAACGATAGGGGATTCCTTCATAATCCAGCTTATGCTTTCTCAAGAACGATTTCCATTGAATGGTGATAAATTCCTGCAAGCCACCCCTGGTATCCATATGCACAAGTATTCTGGCATATGCCATCACTCCAGTAGTAATGTATGACTTGTCTGACTCCATGTAAGTACCCAAGGTGTTGCCAATTCTCCTGAAAATGTCCTTGGACCAGTACTGTAGGGGCAAGCCCGGGAGCTTGATCCAGACCGGTCCGACCCCAATTTGTTCCATCTCTGGGTCGAAAAGGGGCGACCATCTTTTGAGTAGGACTGGAGCTTTTTCAAAGTGCCAGAAAGATGACAAGACCCAGCTTGTGTGATCAATCTTGGCGAACCTCAGTGCGAACCATCCTCGCACGAATGTCTGGACGAAGGGGATTTCTTCCAAATGATGACCCCAGATCTCTACTGCCCACTGCTTCAGTCTGTCCACTGAGTAGTTCCTACCGTGGATGCGACCCACCAACACACTGTCCGCTAAATCCATGGCATCCCCCAACTGAATATCTTCTTCTAGCCTGAGAATGATGTCCGAATTTCGAGACTTGAAACAACGCTGTTTCTTCGAAGGTCGGGAGGACATGCGAGAAGGGTTAGTAGGGGTCCTAGATTCGGATGGAGCCTCAAATGGGGGAAGAGGGTTAGGGTTTGGGGGGGGGGGGGGGGGGGGGAAACCTTCTGGAGGGGAGCGATAGGGTTGAACTGCCGGAGGGACGGGGGGCCGCGGGGGGAGGGGCAGAAACCGGAGAAGGGAGGGCATTCAAGGGGGGCTCAGCCAGGACCGGGAGAGGGTGTGCAGGCGACGGGTCCGATGGGCCGGCACAGGGGGAGGAGGCCTGTAAATAGTCCGAGAGAAAACCAAGAGAGGCCGGGGAAGGGGCGGCGAAAGGCGTCCAGGAAGAGGGTTCTTCCGGATGAAGAGGTGTAGACTGAGCAGGGTTCGACGACTGTGTGAGGTCCTCGAAGCTGGCTGTCAAGATTTCACTGTACAGTCCTCCCGATGCCGCAAACGTGGATTGCCGGATGGATCCGTCCACCAGCAGGGAATCCGAATAGTCCACCTCGTCAAGGTCCATGTCGCCAGGTGCTGTAAAACAGAGAGGAACCTCTGAACCAGGTAACCGATGCGGGCAGGCACCGACAGAGCTGTGAGCAGGACTGTCCTGTGGTGGGTGGAGAGGTAACCATAAGGGGCGAATACAGGCTGGAGGAAAACGACGGGAGGGCCCTAGCGAAACAGGGAGCTAGAAACCCTTACTGCGGATACAGAGATGAATAAAAAACATTCGATCGGGAAAAAAGCGAGGAGAGAGGGGATCGGCCGGAGGAGTAAAGAGGTGCAAAGGCCTAGGCACGTGCCGAGAAGGTGTCAGGAGGTTGGCTGCAGGACCGATGACGACATGCAACCCTGTTCCATAGCCTCCGTTCAGGCCATGATGTGCCAGGCCCAGCCGTATCAGAGCGCCTCAGTCCGAGAAAAACCTGTCAGTTCAAGAGCTTCATCTATCATATATATATATATATACATACATACATACATACATACATACATACACACACACACACACACACACATATATATATATATATATATATAATTTTCATTTGATGCAATGTTATTGGTTGATCATTTTGATACTTAAATTGTTGAAATTTATGAAACACTCATTCAACCCCCTTCTAAGTATTTCCAACATCTGGTATTAGGGATGATTACCCTCTAATAGTCTAATCACTAGAGAGAATATCATAAGAATATATGGAAATGGAAGGCATCTCTTCAAGAACAATTTCGGTGTTCAATGGAAATGATTATCTACTATGGAGAAGTTGAATGGAAATCTACTTGAAGGCTTTAGGAGTAGATGTTTGGTTCTCAATCATAAATGGCTATAAGGATCCTAAAAATACTTCAACCAATTTCTATAGGGATTTATGCAGAGATATAAAAACAAGAAACCCTCTCAATTTATCCCAGAAACCTAGGGCAGACAAACCAAGAGATCTACTATTCTATGATAAGACCCATTTAGCAATACAAGCGATGAATTGGAATTTGACAAAGCGAAGGTGACATATAACCTACTTATCCTTTTGCGTAGGCTAGTTTGAGTAACTAGTGTGGTTGAGAAGTGTTCCCAAACAACCCTAAGGACCAATCCTGCACACAAAGAGAACAAGAACTACCTTCACAGCATATAAACCTTATCAAACCAAGATATCAACAAATGAATGACAATACATTGTTGAATACATCAATATAAGACAATAATTTAAACCATTGTTAAATAAACACAAGATGGAGAAGTAATGAACAATAATCTTGAAGAAACAACAATATATCTATATATTAAGTGAATAGAAGGAATATTACAACCACAAGTAGCTATAGTAAGACCTCCTCAAGATCCTAGATCCTCAAACTCTCTCTCTCTCAAACAATATATTGAAAACATATATTACATGAATTCTGATCCCAATATCAATGGAATAACCTCCAATATATAGGTAAGGGGAGGCTACGCATATTACCAAATTATTCGTTCAGTGAAATTCGGGCAAAAGCCATAGGATGGAAGATGTTTCCTCAACTTTATTACTTTACCCTGTTTCATGGGATTTGTTTAGGATAGGAAACATCTATGGCTAATTTTGAGGTGATCCTCTTCCATCTTTTTAGAGTTTAATTGAGTGAAAAATAGATTCATAGGGAGTTAACTCATGATTTTTTCTTGTGGCTACGTGAAATTATGGTAACACGGGATTTGTGAAGATATACAAGGAATTACTAGCTAGGGTAACACATGTTTTTGACTGGGAACAATGTTATAATGCTTTGATTTAGCCTTGAAGGGTGCGTTATATTCTCAAAAGGCTTGACAAAGGGGTGTATTCTAGGAAAAAGCATGATCTTCTCTTCTAAGTTGATGAGGAGGTATTTTTATGGATAACAATTGGCCCCTTAAATGTGAGGTCAAAGAACAAGGTGATTGCCGAAATACTTTATAAAATAGTCAAGGAGAGAGAATTTTAGCATGTCAGAATGGAAGGAGATCTGAAAACAACAAACATATGTTAAATATAAATAATGTTCTGAGTCAGGAATTCCCATGCTCAATAGCTAAACCAAAATTATATCCACTAGATCCATGACAAATCATATCCACTAATAAGAAAATTTTGGATTGATGTCATAGTGATCAATCTAATACAAGTTTTCTCCAGAAACAATATTCATAGCTTGAGAGAGGAAACTGTTATGTATTCATAATAGAAACAATGCGGAGTGATGTAAGCCTCTATCCAAGGTCTTCATCATTGTCACAAAATAGCACAATTCTACACATGTTAATAAATGAGCTAAATTCGAACATGTGATAAATCGTATGATTACCAATCAATGATGAAAACCATTAACAGACGCGAGTATGACCCCCGTTAAGGTTTATGGTCTCAAAGATGCGTAGTATAATTTAAAGTGTGAATAAAGAATTTCATGTCGAAAACTCGTAGAATCATTAAATTGGGATTCAATAATGTAAACCCCCTATCAAACGCATGGAAAACTACCACTGAGGACTGCAAGGTCCAGGGTACTGTGAAGTTTCTCAATCCACTTCCTAGATAATGCACTCAAGTTAATAGGATGGGAAACATTAGTTGACGTGAAACATGACAAAAATGATTGATTTTGGAGATAGTATATAACAATAGGATGCACTGACTCAAGGAAATAGGGCATATGAGGAAATGGTTGATATGGTCAACAAAGAGTACAATATCCATTGAACAATAGAAGGCACGAAACCTAAAGAGACTAGGTAGCTTAGCCTTCAAGAACACTAAGAGGAGTAGGTCATGAAGATACAGAGACATCACAATATCAATGAAAGGCTCAAAATGTGGTATGGTTCACAAAGAAGTTGAAAAAAGATGAATATGTAGGGTAAGAGCCATGTTCAGGGGATGGACAATAGATTACTACCAATTTTTTTGACCAATATAGATAGTAGTAACCATTGTTTCTTCCAATTTTTTCCTAATTTGCTTAAATTTAATGACTCCAAAAAGGGTAAAGTCGATGATATTTTCACATTTAGAGAGTCTGAAAAGAGTTTAAAAGAAGAATCCAAGGGGTATCTTTGTCCTGGATGGTGAGCCGGTGAGACAAATATTTAATAGTATACTTGACACATTTCCTTTTCGGTAGTTAGTTAATTGAGTCCGGATAAAGTGATAAACCTATCCTCAATATACATTTTCCTCATTTTGTTATGAGTATGAGGAACAAAGTAAACTAGATAGCCTTCATAAATTTTGAAACGATTCAGATGAAGAAAACTCATGGTATCTTTTTTAGTTTAGGGAGCGAGAAAAATGTAGAAAAATAAAGGCTCAAATCTTCTTCGTAAGAGTTTTACGATCCCAAAGAAGTTAACTAAGGGTTTTTCCAGTTTCATGAGCAGGAAAACAATCCCTAAAAAGAAGGCTCGTTTTGGGTGCAT
Source organism: Pinus taeda (assembly GCA_000404065.3). Classification (NCBI taxonomy): domain Eukaryota; kingdom Viridiplantae; phylum Streptophyta; class Pinopsida; order Pinales; family Pinaceae; genus Pinus; species Pinus taeda. The sequence continues at coordinate 51,046 of APFE031048556.1, read as the reverse complement.
AACTATTAATTCTACTAAAAAAAACTTTAAAACAACATTAGAATATATAAAACATGTTGCACAATAGTTATCTGGATTGATAACAAGTAAAATAAGTAATAACTGCTTACAAATGACCAAAGTCAGGGTTTAGGCATACCTCCAATGTCTATAAATAGGAGTGTGACTCCTCATTTGCATTATAGCAATTTTGAAGTCTAAAGTAGGCCTCCTAAGGAATATTATAAAATAATAGTGGAAACAATAAAATAAGATTAGATTGTCTCATCAAGTTTTGGAGGGAAAAAAGGAGAAAACTACTTTTTCGACTCATATTTTCAACTCATCTCCCAATGATTTTACTCAAAGTTTGAGGGGGAGCACTTGTTGGATGCAAAATCTATTTTTTCATCCAAGGAGTACCCATGTCGCATACTTTCGATGGACCCTACTACACGAAAAATGTGAAATACATGAAAAAACATTATTGCATTCACGCCTTTTCATGTATTTCACATTTTCTGTGTAGTAGGGTCCATCAAAAGTATGCATCATGGGTACTCCTTGTTGCTTTCCATGATATTGGTGTCTGGGATATAATATTAAATATATGAGCTACCAAACCAAGAATCACAACAAGGCTACTTTTCACAGGGGAATATAAACAACAGTAAATCTACTAGTGCACAAAATATAAACAACTCTTTACAATTTTAAACACAACTTTGTTATATTAATAAAAATGAATAATAAAATAGTCTAGGGCTCCCGTAACAGGGATAATGGACCTCATACATCCACTATTACAAGAATAAAAAACTGGGGCTTGGTGTTAATCCATTGAAAACCAATCTACCATCAACAAGATACTCTGACCATCTAGCTGATCTAGTCAACTTCACAACTCCCCTCGGTTGTATCCTATGCCTGTCCACACTGGGTCCACTCTTACACTGTCCTCTAATAGACCACGAGTGACCAATCCTTGTTGTAGCATATTCTCCTAGTTAGGTCATCTAGTCACCTAGGAAACCCTTCCTCTTGTTTTCCAACATACTTCACAAACTATCATTATCTAGGACACCCATCCTCTAACATCAAATCATCAAACAAGAAGACATATGCACCTCACTGTTGCTACCTCCTTGACCTTGGGGTTTGTGCATGTACCAAACTAGATAGGGCACACCAATAACCCTACACTAGTGCCCAATTTCTATGTTCACCTTTCTCCAACTAGGCACCAAAGCACAGTGGTAGAGTTTGAGGATTCTCCTCACAACACCCTACAACATACCTGTACCTTTCAACAATAACAAAATTTCCCAAAATCATAAAGAAAATGTTTGTTTAGGTTATGACCTTCAAGATATGGATGCAAATGGGTTAGAAGTTCTCTCTTAGGCCTCTCGGCCTACTCAATTCTCCCTCCCCAATGCTACTACAATTTCTCTAATTTGTGGCCCAAACAATAAGAAATAACACACTTAAACAATGCATAAACAGTCCCTAACTCACCTCTAACCCAATGACTTAGAATTTTATGAAACCAGCTCACAAAAAGATAGAAAAGATAGATCAACGCCTTAGAATTCAGCCTCTTCGAGGGGGAAACCTCATTTACATTTTACATAAATGAACAATTCTTGGATGATACCAATAACAAGACCTCCTTTCTGTATATAGGAGTCTAAGGAGTCATAATATAATTAGAGCCGACATAATAATAATAATGTAAGGGCACAATAATAATAATAGTGGGCTTCTATGGGGCACAATAGTAACAATAAGGGGGTTGTACTAATAACAATAAGGGGTTACACTAGTAGTATAGGGGCCTAACATGCCACTCTCCTTCAAAAAGTGTTGTCCTCAATGCTTGAGTAGTTCTTGATGATTCTATATAAAATTCTTGTCCTCCCATGTGGAATCTTTAGCAGGTAAGTTCGTCCACTTGATGAGATACTCTGAAATTGAACAATTTCATAGCTACTGGGTTCTTTTTCCTGTGATTTCTCCAGGTTCCAATAAGATTTTTCCTTCCTCTTCAAGTTCTGGAAATATTGTTTGAATTGGGATCTTTTGCAAATTTTGAATGAGTGGCCACACTTCTTCATCCTTCTTCCATTCATCCTTTACTTCATTTATCCAATCTGGTTGGATAATAGAAATAACACAAAACAATGCTTCCACATCCTCATACTTTATTGAGAGTGCATCTGCAACAAAATTTTTCTTCCCTTTTCTATAGATGATGTCAAAGTCATAACCCAACATATTTGTGACCCATTTTTTCTGTTCTTCTAAAGATAATATTTGTTCTAAAAAGTATTTAATACTAACATGATCCATTTTTACCTTGAAATGTCTTCCCATTGGGTAAGGTCACCATTTCTTAAGTGCATGTAATATTGCCAACATTTCCTTCTCATAAATAGCTTTCTTGATATGTAGCCATAAAAATACCCAATCACCTACATCAAAACATTTTTCACTACGATGTTTATCTACCTGTTTTTCATTCGATTTTGCACCAAAGTGGCGTTATCCTTTAAAAGTTGGAGAACTTGTTGTTGATGCTCAATGAGATCTTTCACTATTTGAACCTTTTTCTTCTTGATATGTCCTTCTATCTTTAGAGTTTGAAGAGTGGCAATTTGTTCCAATGCTTTACAAGATATGGTCGGATTCATTTCTTGATGCTCGATGTGATCTTTCACTTCTTGAACATTTTTCTTCTGGATATGCCCTTCTATCTTGATAGTTTGAGGAGTGGTAATTCCGAAAAATGAATTAAAAGATATAGTTGGATTCATTTCTTCTTTCTCGATGTGATATTTCACTTCTTGCATCTTTTTCTTCTCGATATGTCCTTCTATCTTGAGAGTTTGAGGAGTGGTAATTCTTGCAAATGCTTTACAAGATATGGTCTGATTCATTTCTTCTTTCTCTAGGGTTGGGTCCTGGTATATATCCTCTTCTTTTGATATTTCTTGATCCTTTTCTTCCTCCTCTTCATACTCTATGTAAAATAATTTCTTCTCAACACACTTATGACCTTTAGTGCATTTTATATCACAATTGTAACAAAGCCCGTTTTCTCTTTTTTCTTCCAACTGTTGTGGTGTAACCCTTGTAGGTTGTGGAAGGCTAGGAGAAACAACACTTCCATCTTCATAGTTGTGAGGGGTAGACTTCCTTGTTGCCATAATTTTACTTTCCACAATGTAACAAAGCCCTTTTACTCTTTCCAATTGTTGTGGTGTTGCTCTAAAGAAGGTGTTGCTCTTTGTATCCTCATAATGTGCTAACATTTCCTCCATGAAAATTGACCACGTAACAAGTTGTTTATGAGAGCAAAACCCTTTATACCATAAAAATTAATCCGGTTCTAAATATGAGGATGCAATACATACCTTTTGTAACAGTGGTACACTATGTAGATCAAAATATTGCTTCATCTGAAGTATCCAATTTACCAGATCCTTGCCATCAAAATTCATCATATCACCTTTTCTTGATTTTAGGACCTCGATCTTGAAATGACTATAAATACGTATTTTGGTTCTTCCAGTTCTGAAATTGTGACCTACAGTAGCCCTCTACGGCCTCTTTCCAATACCACCAGTCTGATCAAATTTAGATTCTCCAAGAAAGAGTTATGAACAATCTCCCAAGATGACCTGATTATATACCTTTTCAGAAGAGTGAACTTGTATGAAGTTCCACGTGTCACTATGTTAACCTTTGGATCTGAAAAATGTACTCAAGAAACTACAGTCCGTCCTGGTTTTGTGAATTCTTACGAAATTTCAATCTGATGCTCAGAGAGAAAGTTATGATGATTTTCCCCAGGTCACCTATTTGGAATGTAATTCGGGAGTCTGCACAAAGCTAACTTCCTCAGGTCATATCTCCTCACATATAGTGTGAAAAGATCTAAAATTGAGACCCAAGCTTCATAACGATTTCAACCCAAATGGTTTTTTTTTCACTTCTGAAACATTGCAGAAAAAAAGTTATAGCGAAAATGCCACGATGACCTATTTGGAGTAGTGAAACCCTAGAATCCAAAGCTCTAATACCAAATGTTATGAAACCAGCTCACAAAAAGATAGAAAGGATAGATGAACACCTTAGAAATAAGCCTCTTCGAGGGGGAAGCCTTCTTTACATTACAACAAAGAACATTATGATGACAACAAATGACAAGACCTCCTTTCTATATATAGGGAAGTCTAAGGGGTCATAATATATCAGTAGCCGACATAAATTAATGTAGGGCACAATAATAACAATATGGGCTTCTATGGGGCACAATAGTAACAATATGGGGACTACATGGGTACAACAATATAATAACGGGGTTGTACTAATAAAAATAAGGGGTTACACTAGTAGTATAGAGGCCTAATGGAGTGGAAGTGGGAATTCATTTCCATGGACTTCATCATAGGGTTTCCAAGGATAGTGAGACAACACGATTCCATGATGGTTATTATGAAAAGTTGAAAAAAGTTTCACGTTTCATTCCAGTGAAGTCTACATTTGTAGCAAGTGATGTAGCACATGTATTCATTAGAGATGTGGTCATATTGCATGGTGTTTCGAAGAAGATTGTGTTAGACAGGGATGCAAAGTTCACTTCCTAGTTTTGGAAGGAGTTATTTGGAGGTTTTGGAACAGAATTGGCCTTTAGTACAACTTATCATCTACAGATAGATGGATAGGCAAAGAGGGTCAATAATATATTAGTGGACATGTTGAGGATGTATATGATGCATTAACAGTGAAATTGGGAAGAGTATATTCCACTGGTAGAGTTATCCTACAACAATGGGTATCAAGAATATTTGAGGATGAGTCCATTTGAGGCATTGTATGGGTGGAGCTGCAATACTCCTTTTAGTTGGATTGATCTAGTTAACAGGGTGTTGATTGGACCAGACATGGAATAGAAGATACAAGTTATAAAGAAAAATCTAAAGGCAGCACACGATAGGCAGAAGAGCTATGTAGATTGGAACAGGTTGTTCAAGGAGTTCCAAGTTGGGGAACAGGTGTACTTGTGCATCAAACCAAAGAAGAGCCCTTACTGATTGGATCATGTGCCAAGATGGTACCATGATTTTGTGTATTCTTTAGCATTATTGAGAGAATTGGGCCAGTATCCTATCGACTTGCACTGCCTTTGATGATGAAATTCCATGATGTTTTCCATGTTTCATTTCTTAAGAATTATGTTAAAGATGTTGATAATGTGATTGACTCGTGTGTATTGCAGGTGAAACCACATGGAGGATTCTAGCCGGAGCCTCAGTGTATGTTGTAGAAAAAGGTGCTCATGCTCCGGAACTAAGCAATCGAGCAAGATAAAGTACAATGGAAGCACTTTGAGCTTGATGAAGCTACATGGGAGATGGAAGATCATATGTGGACTATGTTTTGGCATGGTGTTTTGGTGTATGTCTTGGTATATGTTTTGGTGATGTTTGGTATATATACATATGTATATGGATGTAAATACCATCATGAGCTATGTTTTAAAGCTCAAATAAGTGGTATGGGATTCATGTCATTATGATGTTATGTTTTATGTTTTTATGTTGGTTTGGTTCTCAGCAGGTTCATCATTGTAAATACTGAGCTAAGTTATACAGCTCCATCGGCAATATTTTTTTCTTACAACAAGTTTTTGGTTATAGGTGTTTTTGAACATCGAGGATAGTGTTTTCGTAAGGGGGAGGGTTTTGTAACATCCTTGGTGAAAATTCCTTGGTGTAAAAGTTTATAAAGGAAAAATAATAACCATGGTTGATGGGACACTTATTCCAAGCTAAATGTTGGGCAAAATCCTAGTGATAGGGATCACTTGTGATTGTTTTATGGCAAAGGCAATGGCTAAGGCTTTGGAAAGGAAAAATGGAATTTTGGAACATTTTTTGATGAAAATAATGGAAATTAGGAGAAAAGGGAGGTGAAAGGTCATAGGTTGCATGCGAGGAAAATGAAGTAAAATAATAAAAAATGGAGAAAATAGAGGCCTCATTCATAAAATGGATTTTTAGGATTAGTTGGTAAAATTTTGTTAGTTTAGTTTTGGAGCTCTCTCATTATTCTCTTTCTCTGATACTCTTGGAGACTTATAGTTTTCTTGGAGCACTCTTGGAGGGTGTGGCATACTTGTATTCTTGGAGAAAGAAGGCAAACAAAGAGTAGGAAAGCGCAAGAGGACATTGAGATCAACAACTACTACGAGATTTTCTTGCAAGTACTGAATTGCATGTTTGATTTCCTCACTAATTTTGGCATGCATGTCGTATGAATGTGGTTTTCTGGTTTTGATATGTCATTGGCATGGAGGATGGCTGGGATTGACAGTGGATTGGCTAGCCTTTCCATTTCTTGGATAACCATGGAGATTGTGGGTTTATTTTCATTGTTTTGTTTTGGTTGGTTCTCATGTTTCCTTAGCTTGGGTTGAGTTATTAGTAATGGAAGCTTGATTGGAAAAATAGTCTAGATCCTTGTAACAACTTGTGTTGAGTTACTAGTCCCATAGCCTTGGTTGTACAAATACTCTAGAGCCCTTGGTGGGTTGAGTTACTAGCCTTGAAGCCTTGGTTGGAAAAATTCTCTGGAGCTTGGTAAAAGTTGTGGGTTGAGTTACTAGTCCTAGAACCTTGGTTAGACAAATGCTTTGGAGCCCTGGAAGGCTTGGATAGAGACCAATATGATGATGGTTTTGTGATGTCTGACTGTGAGGTGGAATCATTATTTGATGGGTTGAGGTGGTTGGCCTTTGGAAGCCATGGATGGTTTTGGATTGATTTGTTTTATTACATCCCACATTCATGCTTGTGATATGGCACAAGGATGAATTTATGAAGAGAGATTTGGCTAAACAATTCTTGGTTGGGTGGAATGTGGAAGTCCCATCTTGGGTTTGGATTTTGCATCATCAATATGAGGTTATTTATCCTTTTATTTCTATGAGTATTATACTGGATTATATGTGGTTTATATGGCTACGATCTCATTGTTATTTATGCCACTATTATGATGGTTATAAATGTGTTTTATGACAATGGCTATGTATGGATCTCAACATGTTTTTGCTAGTAAATGAATGAGTAATGTATCTATGACCTAATGGATGAAATTGCGGTTGATGTGTTGAGGAATTAATGCTTCTTAGCGATTCTCAACTATTTATGAGACCGATATGCTCAAATATGTTAATTACACCTTAAGGTTACATATTTGTGATATGTTTGACGAACTTGTCATGGCTAGTAGGGGTCCAGTGAAGGTCTCATTCAAGTGATTGCATTTATATTGTCACTTCCTTGATTATTTTACTGTTTTGAAGATGTGATTCAATATTGGGCAGTGACCTGGGATCTAAGCCTGAAAAAGTGGCTCAAATCCTGGGGATGCGGGTAAAACACTTAAAAAAAGAGTCCTTGGACACTGTATTTTAGGCCTGTGACAGTGTCCAGAGGTCCCTGGACACCGGCATGCCCATAGCATGAGAGCGTCCAAAGATCAAGTTGTTCAAAAGCTCACTAGGACATAAGGGCCAATTTCTAGAAAGGTTGGATTGGTTCCTAAGGATCTTAATGCTAATGTCGAATGTTTGTATCATGTGTTTTTGTCGGTTCCTCTTCCTTAAGGTGACTTAGGAGGTTGAATCATATCATAGTGGCCTCTAATTGCATGTTTACCCCAGTTGGATGGTTGCTTGGTTAGATGTGGGAGGAGGGTGTTACACACTCATTCACTCACATTTGTAATCGAAAGTTGTATTCCTCAGATAGATCTCTCTAATGAGGTATAAAACACATCAAATAGACATCGTATGCCAATGTTACAACCCTGGGAAGTTGATGTAAGAATTTACCCCAACAGGGCCCACAGACTTTTGGTCCTTCATCTCCTAGGGTTAGGTGTTTGGATGTTTAGGGTTTTACATTTTTTCTACACAATAATTAGGCCTTTGAGCTTCATTGTAACACAATTTAGAAGGAATGTAGCCGCCAGATCTCTTCATAGAGATAATCTACCATTGCCTAAGCTAGTTTATCTCCATTCTATATGTAAACAGTTTTATGTATTTGTTATTAATGAATTGACTTTTCCCCCCCTATATCTCTATGTTTCTGTTTATATCTATATTTCATTTCGTTCCTTCATAAATTTGGATAAAAAATGAACTTACAAGCATATGATGGAAAGTGGCCTCTGCGAGAGGAGAAATCAAGGACCATAGGAGTCTAGAGCTTGTCGAACGGTATAAATGCAAGATTTACAGCAACATTTAAATTGTCAATCCAGGTTGGTAAGCTTAGAGGTGTAGCACAAAAAATGCTAGAATATGACCTCAGGGATCTATGGAATAAAAATCAAGCTCTTGCAAACAATTCAAAAGGGCATAATTTGACAAAGACAAGACTTTTCAAAGTAAAGTAAACAAACTTTGAACCAACTTCTTGCTCCTCATCTGGGTTGAGTTACTCCAGCATCAAGTTTGCCTTAGTTGTCGAGGGGAGAAGGGAATGTAGATTCCAATAAAATTGATAAAACATTCAGGAAATAAATAATGTGATTTAGTTTTCAAAACCTCTCAAAGGATTACCTCCTAAGTTGCAAAGAATTAAAGCATGCTAACCAAACAAAATAAATTCATTCCCTACTATTTCAAAGCTTACCCTGATCTTGTGGAATATTGTCTTTCCAATCACAACGATATTCTACATTATGTATGTATTGTCAAATAAATATTCGATTATGATGAAGATATATCAATGATGAAATTTGATTGGAATCATTCTAAAGAGTTTTATGAATACCTCTCATTGACAATAAAACAAGGTTACATTCTCCGCTCACATTGATCCAGGTATTTGAGTATTAGAATTATAGGAATAAATATTGTTTTTCCCAAAATGCAAAGATCAATTTCACATCTGAAATAATGTTTCAAAGGTAGTCATGAATGCTTGAAATAATGCATGACAAATTAAATCAACCAGAAACTTACTAAGCAATTATTTCCTTCATTATTGTATTCTAAAAAGTAAATCTCATTATCCAGCAAATCAGACCAGGGTAAGTAATCAAGCATGAAAAAGAGCTATGGAATGAAATTATAAATCTCAGATGATCAAAGCATAAAGAAGATATGTGGAATGAAACTACAGAGCTATATCAAATCAAACTTACATACTATGCATTTATCAAAATAGAAAGTAGAAAATCCTAAGAGGTATGGGGCAACAGACTAGCTGGTGGGCCCAAACCACCCAGCTTGTTGCCCTTTTAGCAGTTAAATCACAATCTCAAAAGATTCAAAGAAAAACTAGGAATATAATCCATATACCAGTTTGCATTAATTTCAAAGTCCTGTTACATCAACGTAGAATCATGCAGAGCTTCACTCTAGTGATCCCCTATAGGGATCATCCCACTGGGCACACAGGCTCTTTCCTTACTTTCCTAACAAAATCGATCTCTATTTGACAAAATGTAATCCCTAGAGTACAACTATCTTGCATACAGTACACAACCTTCATATTTATAACAACAACACCACTCAACTACCCAGATCCATGGTTACACAATGCATAGGTTCAGAGTTTGCAAATCAATTTTGAACCAAATTAAGCAGTTTTATTATTGACTAGATCTCCATCGATTTGAAGTACCATATAAGCACAAAAAATTATATCAAATCATGGAATCCTTACCATCGTTTCCATGGGAATATCACACTATTATTAAACCTTGTGGGTTCTAGAAATAATATGATTGCATACTTTGACCATTGTTTTATGCACTATTTGGAAGACCTAGGTGTGATCAAGGGAACACATTATCACACTGACACTCTGCTCTTCAAAACCCATATTATCGTTTTCCATCGTGACAACTCAATGTATGAAAATTGTGGAGGTGAGAACAAGATTTGTACTACTGGAGCATGAACTACTGTTAGAACATGAACTATGCACTTGCAACAAGGAAAACTTATTAGTAGTCCTAATTTCACATAAAATCCCTTCAAATCATCAAAATAAAGAGAATTGATATAATAATAACACATTACATCTGAATGCCTCTATAATAGCCCAACAATGCATAAAAAGGATAATAATGACTATAAACATGAGGTGCAAGCCTAAGAGTTATTCAACAAAAATGATGAAAATCTAGAAAAAATGGAGGCTCAACACTCCCCCACCTTGACGTTCTTGCACGTCCTCGTGCAAGCCAAACCATAGGATGGATTTCAAAATTTAAAAAATGCAAGGTTATGGATTAGAGCCATACTATATTAATTGAAATTTTAAGGTTCTTTCCTTTTATGCTTCTGACTATTTTAATTTCCCTTTTTAAAATCTTGTTATGGGCAACACAATACTTAGCTTGCTCGATCTAATCCCTGGCTAGCTTCCGCAACTTCTCATTCTTAACTCTCAACCTGTTGTTTTTATTATGCCATCAAGTTTGTAACATAATTATAGTGTCTACTAAACCATGTTACAACCCTTATGTAAGCATTGAGTGCAAGAATGATAAAACTATCAAGGGGAAGAAATCTTCAATGTAACAAGATGAGGTACAAGAAAGCAGTGCTTTGTACAAAACATTATGAAAAAAAAATTCACCAAGTTATGATAGATATTACATATCTGTTGTTCCATCTCAAATGAAATTCCTGTTTGTCATGGATTTCTTTTCAGAATTCTATTGTTTGCTCAGAGTATTATTAACATCAAAAAAATCAAATCTTTGCTGAAAAGGTGCAATTTCAAGAAGACTACCACAAGATTTCTGCACCTACTGTAGCAATCTTGTACCTAGACCATGTAGTGATTATTTAGAGGCAGCCACAATAAACACACATTGTTGTCCATTAACACCTTGTGAGTAATCATCATTGAGTAATTCATCACTCTAAATACCATGAAAAATTGAAGTGAGTTATGATTCCATAAAAGGGAAATAAAAATAGAACAAGATGACACCTTCCTCGATCAATCAACAAATTATTCATTGAACACTCTAAATTTTGTTGTCATCTAGATGCAAAACAAAATTTCTTCTTAATCCAATATGAAGAATTACCTTCATTAAGGGTACCACATTCATTAAAGTTTCCTAATTTTCAAAAAAATAGAACTCAAAGCATCATGCTCAAATCATCTTAAAACCATTGTCCAAGAAATAAGACGATGAGTTTTAGGGAAAGAAAAAGATAACCGAGTAAATCATAGTGTACAATTAACTCTAATACCACAAACATGGGCTTACTACCCATAGGTGTCTATAGCCTCGGCTGGGATGTCTTTTGACCCAACGAAATGCCTGTGTCCCAATTACTAGATATAGATTCAGAGTTTTCTTATTTAATTTTAAAATTTAGATGAAGGCCACTGTCCTGGCTTGGTAACTAGCTGATGGCAGTGCCACTCACAAGAAGTAACATGGATGAATAGTTCGACTCACGATGAGACCTCCTGTCTTGCAGCTTTTCAGCTGAAAGCCATTACGCTGGCTTGGTGACTAGTAGCAATAATGTCATGCATGTTAGATCTCATGATCGTGGTAGGTCAGCTCATCATGAGACCTCCTATACTACAATCAATCCTTTATAAAATTTTATTATGATTAACTTCAAAGGTTACTTAATAAGTGGTGAGACAAATCTACTCCTTAAGAGTATGGGATGGCATGAAAAGTTTTAAATGACTAATCATTACTAGCTAGTTCATCTACCCTAAATATTCATTTAAATAATATGTCCTAGATAATGACTAAAAGGTTCTTTGAGCTAATAATTCTAGTATTCTCATGAATGGCTCATTAGGATCTTTACAAGAGTTTTCCACCATAGGAGTTTTTTCAATGATACCTTCTAAGGGAAACTGAAAATATATATCTTAGATGACAACTCATTAGAGTGATTAATCATGGTCACTTTTGCAAAATCATGAGGTATTAGAATGAATCATACTCAACAAGAATTACCACAAATGTGTGTGTTAACAACCAATGTGGATTAAAGAAGTTTCAATGGCCATACTTTGGAAGTCAAAGCCTTAATAGCATTGTTGTAACGTCTTTATTCATAGCAATGATTTATTCTTCTATCCTACTCTACCCTAAGAAGCAGAAGACTTCCTCTTAAGTATAGGAGTACTTGCTATGCAACCATGTGCACAACAAGAGGATAATCTTAATCATGTTCAAATTTGAAAAGTATATTCGAGAAAATATCAGAACATGAGGAACCAACTGCATTAACTAATGTGATGCTACAAATTGTCGAATGATAAAGGAGGAGTGGATACTGACAGTCATCTGAAACCAAGATTCAATGGGATCCATATACTCTTGGTCATCATTCAAATCCACCAACTTTCTCTATTTATCCCCTGAAGTGCAGGCTGGATCGGATGGATGTTCTTTAGTCTCTGCTTCTGGTGGCTTCTTCGCATAAAGCATGATCCATAGCTTCTTAATTTCATTAGGAAAATCTTTTGGATCTTCAGGAGTCTTTTCTTCCATGGGAATAGACCTATTTATAATTGATGCCAAAATGTGTTCTTTCTGTGAAGCAGAGACCCAAACTTCTGCTAGGATTTGAGATAATTCTTGGAATAACATCACACTTCCTGTAATTTTCCTACTAGCTGGAAGGTCTTGTTAGCACATGGATTTAGAGCAAGGGGTTATTACAACACCAGAAAAATAGAAACACACTAACTTAAAAGGTCAATTGCAGTTAAAAGAAACAAACTAGCAAGAAAATCACACTTTGCAAACCAAATAATCTCAACTGTAGTAAAGAAGACAACCCAACATCATACTTTGTAGTATTAAAAGTCACTCTTAAAAACTCAATTGTAGTAAATAAAGCATCACAATTTGCAGTGAAAACTCTATTGTAGTAAAAGAAACAAATTAGGCATCACACTTTGCAAAAAAAAAAAAAAAAATCATTTGCAATAAATTAAACCTAGCTTGTGAGATCTTTGGCAATACCATCCAGTATGCTCCAACAAGCAAGGGGAATCTCATTAATCTAAAAATTCGTTTGCGAAGAAAAAGGAAAAGCATGACAAATCGTTGAGGCCTTACCTTACAACACCTCCCCAGTAGCGACGCCAAAATGTCGAGTGGTATAAATGCAATATTTACACCAACATTTAAATTGTGAATCTAGGTTGGTAAACTTAGAGGCGTAGCCCGGTAAATGCCAGAATATAGCCTCAGGGATTTGTGGAATAAAAATCAAGCTCTTGGAAACAATTCGAAAGGGAATCATTCGACAAAGACAATACTTTTCAAAGTAAAGTAAACACATTGTGAACCTACTTCTCGTCCCTCTTCTAGGTTGAATGACTCTTGCAAAAAGTCTACCTCAGTTGTCCACGGGACAAGGGAATGTAGATTCCACTCAAACTGACAAACCATTTAGGAAATAACGAATGTGATTCAATTTTCAAAACCTCTCAAAGGATTACCTGGTAAGTTGCAAAGAAGTAAAGCATGCAATAGAACCAAACAAAATAAATTCATTCCCTAATAATTCAAATCTTATCTTGATCTTGTGGACTACTTTCTTTCCAATCACAACGATATTCTACATTATGTATGTATTGCTAAAGAAGTATTCGATTATGATGAAGAGATATCAATCATGACATTTGATCGGAAACATTTTAAAGAGTTATGTGAATACTTTTCATTGCCATAAAACAAGGTTACATTCTCCCCTCATGTTGGTCCTCGTATTTGAGTATTAGAATTACAAGAATAAATATTGTTTTTCCCAAAATCCAAAGATCAGTTTCACATATGAAATAATGTTTCCAAGGTAGTCATGAATGCTTGAAATAATGCATGATAAATTAAATCAACCATAACCTTAATAAGTAATTATTTCCTTCATCATTGTATTCTAAAAAGTAAATCTCGTTATACAACAAATCAGATCAGGGTAAGTAATCAAGCATGAAAAGGAGCCATGAAATGAAATTACAAATCTCAGATGATCAAAACATAAAGAAGAGCAGTGGAATGAAATTATGTAGCTATATCAAATCACACTTACACACTATGCATTTATCAAAATAGAATGCAGAAAATCTTGAGGTATGGAGCAATGGACTGGCAGGTGGGCCCAAACCACCCAACTCGTTTCCCTTGCAGCAGTTAAATCACAATCTCAAAAGATTAAAAAAAAAACTAAGAATATAATCCATATGCCAATTTGCATTAATTTCGAAGTCCTATTACACTAGCATAGAATCATGCAGATCTTTGCTCTAGTGGTCCCCTCTAGGGATCATCCCACTGGGCACGTAGGCTCCTTCCTTCCTTTACTAACAAAATTAATCCTTGTTTGGAAAAATCCAATCTCGAGAATACAAATATCTTCCCTACAATACACAAGCTTCATATTTATAACAACAATGCCTTTTAGCTACCTGGATCCATGGTTACACAACGCATAATTTTAGAGTCTGCAAACTGATTTTGAACCCAAATAAGGAGTTCGATTACTGAATAGATATCCATTGATCTTAGGTTACATATAAGAAAAAAAATTGGTATCAAATCATGGAATCCTCACCATCATGTCCATTGGCATATCACACTGTTAGAAAACCTTGTGGCTTCTAGAAATAATTTGATTGCATACTTTGACCATCATTTTATGCACTATCTGGAAGACCTAGGTGCAATCAAGGGAACACAACAGCACATCAACCCATTGCTCTTCAAAACCCATATGCTCGTCTTCCATCATGACAACTTGATGTATGAAAATTGTGGAGGTGAGAACGAGATTTGTACTGTAGGAACAAGAATTGCTCTTAGAACATGAACTATGCACCTGCCACAAGGATAACTTATTATTAGTCCTAATTTCATATAAAATCCCTTCAAATCATCAAAACAAAGAAAAATAATATAACGATAACACATTACCTCTGAATGCCTCTATAATAGCCCAAAATTGCATAAAAAGGATAATAATGACTATAAACACTAGGTGCATGCATACGAGTTATTCAGTAAAAAGTATGAAAATCTAGAAAAAATGGAGGCTCAACAAAGTTGCCACTTCAGGGAACCAAAAAATTGAAATAGTAGCTAGTGTATACCCCATCGTGTTCCACATATTTGATTGGATTGGCATTCGATCTTATAGATCCACATTTGTCATAGATGTAACCACTACAAAAGGAATAACTAAGGAGGAGACAAAAGTCGGGTTAAAATTGTTAGTAGTGCTAGAATCACCAGAAGGTGAGTTGTTAGATTGGAGGAGGCTATTGGCGAGAGGTGTAGTGGTTGAAAGGATGATCAAAAAAGTTTCATTCAAATTGTTAAGAGTTTAGCCTATGTACCTATAAAAAAAATACCTACATTACCATAAAATTATAAAGTTTTAGATTTCAACATAATATATACAAAATATATAATAATAGGTAAAGGTTTCATATCATGCAAGATTCATTGGTTGCCTCTAATCAATGTCAAATAACTTAATCTACACAATCATAAAATTCAATCCATCATTGTTAAGTTAGAGATGTTTAATGGTCTTCGTAATGGATAGGGTTAGTATTAGGAATTTGTCATTTAGGCCAATTGTGTCTTCATTCTTGGTTCTATCTATCCAAATAGCCAACACTATGACATAACCTTCTCTTTGCAATTGCCTAGATTGGGTTGAATAGGAAGGAGAGACATCAAGTATTGTTATTTTCATATAATATGACAATTTGTATAGTCTTTGCAAATGGTACATCACAAATGAATTAATACTTGCTTTATGACACATTTTGTGTTGACCTACTAGGTCTCCATTTTCTATCATGATTTTCCAATGAGATCAGGATGAATCTTCCATGAGAAAAAAACAATTTATTTTTTAGATTTCTTGACTCTATATGTTAAATATTTGGTTATGGTTTTATATGAAAATTTGAGAAGATCAACTAGAGGCCATATTTTCACACTCATTCAAGGTATCACTAATGGTTTGTTTTTTAACGTAATTACTGAAATCATGATCAGAGCACTCATAAAGTCAAAAATTTTAAAGTAGTTCATCTAGATTTGTAAAATTACTATTCTTCATCTTAGACAATGTTCATTGGTTTAGTTTCCCATACTAATCTCCTTGTGTAGCATCTCTCTTTCAAAATGACAAACTTTGATGATAATAACTCTATTACATTATGTTGATGATGCTGGACCCACCAACATGTAAGGGAATCTCCTCGGTAAGAAGTCCCAAATATACCTCAGACTGTTTGGTGTAGGAGTCCTAGCAGTGGGTCATATGGTAATGCCTTGACCACGATTTCGCACAGAGGCAAGTAAGATGTTCCTATTGGTAGCAAGGGTGTGATAGTTGCAGTAAGTCAAGGAAGGTGCATGAGAGGTTCTAACACATTGAGGGTGCGGTGAGTGTGCTCCTTGGAAACCTGTAATAGTACGCGTCTTGGAAGGGAACACACAAGCGAAGATTCATCACAATCGGGAAAGCATTTCAGTGAGCAATCCAAAGTGATGGTTAAACCAACAACACATGTTAGAAAGATTCATACATACTTATACAGAATAGTCCATACATGCATGTATAAGAAAACAAATACAAATATCATTTAGAGTAAACCAGATAGCATAGAGTACAATACAACATATGCATGAAATGTGCTGGCTCTGTTGTATTAAGAAGTGCAAGTTCCAATCATACAATACACCCATTTCTAACCACTAGTTATGACAACAGAACTTTACAACCACAACTACCTGCTCCTCCAAAGAGATATACTAGCTCTGCGCAGTGGAGAAGCCAAGGTTCGTTACAATACTCCCCAAGTTCTCTCCAAGATACTCTTATTGGAAGCTTGGCTAAGCAAAAGCCTTCACAATGAGCTATGAGGTTCTATTTATAGCAAAGGGTGGGGTGACCCTTGACATTCTCCTTTGTGATAGTTCATCTACCCTCATGAATCTTCATATACTCTATGACTGTTACATCCAACTATCGACACTTGAACTTCCACTTGATAAGACGTTACATTACAATACACATGTGCCCATGTGAGAAAAAATGGCTTCAAAAAGCCGTGCAACACATCACTAACACTCGATCTGTTGTGATGAGACCAAATCCTTGATATTCTTGTGGTGGTGAAGGTGGTGAGATGATGCCAAGCTTGGTCGCCCGTGATGGTGTGCATGCGCTCCATGGTGACATCTTGCTGAAGTGAACTCTTGCTTCATTTCATCCCGGTGCATTGGTGTGGCTCCTCCATCCAACCTGTCTACTAACATGCACATGGTCTTCTTAGGTGTGGCCAAACTGGCAACACACTGATGCATAGTGTCCATGCTGATCTTCCAGTGTGTGCTGGTGGTCATGCGCACCAACTGTCAACTGCATGCTCAACTCCAATCAGACTTGCTTCTTGTCTTTGCCTCAGTGAGTGTGTCAAATGGGTTAGATCACATGCTTCCACACAATGACATGCATGCTAGTAAATTCCCTTGCATGCGATCAACAACAATGCCCACCATGTTTGCTCCATGCCGGCTGCTCAGATGGATCTATAACTTGTACAGGCACAGTTTCATATGTGTATGCATGTTGCACTGTCTACTGTACTTGTTCCTGCTACAACTCATTCTCTCATCTCTATAGCCCCTATTCTTCCTCAAGTTGTTGCTTCAGCACATGCAACTCCTTCTTTGTTACCTTCTCTGCCTTTGCTTGATCTTCGTGCCGCACCGTCACCTCATATCCTCACTCTCCAAAGTTGCTTTCATCACAAGTGGATCAGCTTGAGTTTGCAACTTTGTTCTGCCTTTGTGTTGTCAACAACCTTCCTCTTATGTTCATTGCATCTGGTATGCTGCCTTCATCTGTTGTTCATGGTGTTGCTTGTTGTGATTTTGCTTCTGTCATATCTTGATGTCTTTGTCTATGAACAACTTGATGTCTTCATGCGTAGTCAAGTTCATAGACACTTGATCGACTGCATCCCCAAGTGTGCTCTGAATGGTTTCTTCAACTCTTCTCTCCTGGAAACCATTGTACCTATAATGCTAAGATGTAGATGAACGCCTGTGATACCTTGAGACATGACAACACTCATGGCAAGAAATCTATCAATCGAAAACCAACATGGATTTGAGAACTGATTTGCAACATACCTATGTGACTGATCAATAAGGTCACGCCATTTTCTCCGGGAGGTCGGGAGACTGTCTACCAAAACTACACAAGGCACAATTTGAGCTTTTAGAAGGTTGATTGATTGCTGGAACCATAATCCATCCTAGCCTGCTAAGGACTGAAATTGCGTAATGCACACTTTTAGTCAGTGGTGACATGCAACCAACAAACTGCATTGCGTAGTTTCTGGGGCCAGCAGGACACTGCCTCCAAGAATTGCACAATGAAATCCTGGAGGTCAATGCCTTGCTATACTTGCAAATTTCTAGAGGGAAGGCAGAGCCTTCGCTTCCAGAAATGTGCAATGTTAGTCGGGCAAGGCACGGTCTAGGCCAAGGCAGCCCAGTCTGGCTGACAGGCGACTGCAAACATGAGAAGTTTGAATGCGTGGTGAGATGAGTGCAAACAAGATTAAATAATCATTCATGAAAACATCAAGTGTAGGATTCAGAAAACAAGAAAACATGCATTTGTGTGAAGCAAGTTGCCGCAACGATGACCGTCCGTGCAAAACAGTGTCATGTATGCGACAACACTGAGATGCAAACGAAAACTCAAATGGTGCTAGTATGAGCTAGTATGTATCAAAACTACAGCAAGTGCTCACTGAAATCAAATAGACAACATTCATACGAAGCGAAACACAAAAAATGCCAGAAACACAGCGTAAGTCATGAGCAGTGGGCTTACCCCAAGACAGCTGAGTTGGATGTGCTGACAACTCGTAGATGCCATGTGGGATGCCAGAGCTACAAGGTCAATGTGAGGAATGAGCTCGGCAATGCCCAATTGATGATTTTTTATAAGATCGAAGTTGTGATGCACATGCCACAAATCTATGAAAAGCGACACTTGGTGGGAGGTTTTTGAGATGATCCTTGCATGTAACCTCCAGGTGCTAAAAATTGATCCCTGAATCAAGGGATGCCTTTGCATGATTCCTTGGGAGGAGCAAATGATTCATGCAAATCATTTTTGCTCGGTTACGGAGGGAACCAGTCAACTCAATTGCACATGAAACAGTCTGCTCAACTGGGAGGAAAAAATGCGCATTTCTAAGAGGGAGCTAGGCTAGTTTCCTAGAGGGATTGTGCAATTTCTGGGCAGAGTAGTTGACTGTTGCCCAAAATTGAGCAATTTCTGGTCTGAGCAGCCCTGCTGGGAGGAATTGCGCAATTTTCTCAGTGAACAGTGACAAGCAGATTTGCGCAATTTTGAAGCCCAACATGCTACCACATCGAGTTGTACAATTCCTGGAGGGAAGGCCGGTTGCCCTCCAGAATTGTACAGTTTCTTGAGGGAGCTACTCAGCCTACAGTTGAACTAATTCTAGTGAAACAACCTGTGAGGGGGATGCAACAAGATTTGATGGACATGTTGTCATTCTACAAGAAAATCATTGAATCTTGTGTACTTGACAAGATAAGATATGCTGCCATGAAAGGTTGGTAGGGAGGCTCTAAAACAAAGCTAATGAAAAATTCTGGAGGGTGGTTGTAGCCACTACAACACTTGGTGACACACTGGTAGAACTACAACTCTCTAAATGGACCTTTTTCATGAAAAGCAAGTCTAACACCTCCAGAAGTATTGTTCATTTCTCAGTTCATCTTGGTTTCAACACTAGCTTGATTGTAAGATGTAGCATCTGCCAAGTTCTTGGTCGATTGACACACATTCCAAGCCAAGCCAACATATTTTTTTCGATTGGGGTTGAGGAGTATATGATGCACAAGTAGTATAGTCGTCAGAGTCTTAGTTTCATCCTTGGTGTTGTTCCATTGCGAGCAAGCCTTGACAGTACCCCAGCGGAGTCACGCAGGAACACAAGCATGGCTCTGCTACCAACAAGCCTGGTCAGTACCCTGACAGAGTTACTTGTATCACCTCTCTGCACAAGAAGTCTTTCTCTTCTTTCACCTTATTCATTTTTCATTTTTTCCCAACTTTTTTCACTTTTTCATTTTTTCAAACTTTTTTCACTTTTTCGTTTTTTCATTCTTCATCTTCATAACTGTGCATAACACTTGTTCATTTCAGAGGCAGAAGAGGGATGCTGACTTATTGAGAGTAGAAGAGGTTTTTCCTGTTAGGTAAACTTGACTCAGGATAGAGTCAAAGTTGACTAGGTTAAATAGTGATGGTTTTGGAGCACATGGTATTGTGCACCCATAGTATTCTGTCTGTGGTATTATATGTAATGGAGCTTATAAAAAGCTGGAAGGACTTCATTGTAATGCAAGACCTGCAGGTGAGCAGTGAAGGCTCACTTGGTCAGTTTGGCCAGGGTTTTGGCCAATGCTAATGAGATCTTATAAGTAGTTTATGTATACCTCTGATGTGCTTGTTAAGGGTTTTCCCCTCACCTTAGTCTACTTGACTGAGATGACAAGGATTAAGACAAAAACAACTGACTAGAGTAGGTGATACTAGTTAGCACATAAGCGTTGTGTCTTCACCAAGGCTCACTTCAAACAATATGTATTTTCCATTGATGTTTCACGGACTAAAGAAAACAAGTTCTTACATAAGAAAGTGGACAACAGATAACCAAATGTTGATAGTTGTACAAGTCCTCTTGTACTTTTCCTAGCTTGTTTCAAGAGCCACACATGGTCCATGTGAAAATAACCTACGAAGAATAACAAGTAAACAAACCGAAAAGAAAAGAAAGAAGCAGAAGCAAAGTGAGTAAGCAAACAAACACACAAATAAAGAAGCAAACATGCGTGCAAACAAGCAACTCAAACACAAACACTACTCCTACTCCTAAGCTAATAATGCATGGTCATCTCATGTGAAGTGATACTTCCAATGCAGCCACTAATGCATTGGTTGACCCATGTTAGTGAAGGCACAATTTACGAACATTGTAGTTGCGCAAACCAGCAAGCATGAAATATATAACAACGAAGACGGACACACTCTGAGCTTACAAGCGACCACATAAAAAAGATGAGTAAAAGCACATGACATGCACTCTGTGGAACTGCCATGGTGTTGTGATACACTATGTGCAGATGTCGAGTGTATGCATTCTCTTGACTGTGACATGCAAGAAAATGTGATAAAGGCAGACCACTTACATTGTGCATGTGTGCTTATTGTGTAAGATTCCTTAATTGCATGAGCGATGGGATCTTGTAGTTTGACTGGAGAAGTGAAATCTTGGTGTTTGGTTGATCTTCATTGAAAAGAAGAGAGTGATGAGGAGCCTTGGGTGTTTCAACAATTTTATCAATGAAAAGCAGAGATAACACTAGTGTCTTAGACAGATTAACAATGATTGAATCAACATCGTGATCATATGAAGGAGTAGAAAGATCATGGCAAACAAGATAAAAAAATTTAGGATGTTTGTCGGCATCCTCATGATCTAATAAATCAGGTAGAGGGGTAGATGAGAAACAAAGATGTTCACCCTCTGTACTTTCAGAAATGACAGGTGATAGATTGGATAGATTTTCGAAGGAAGATGTGTCCTCTACACACTGTGATGACAGACTGACATCCGACATGTCCTGTGATTGATCAGAAGTAGAAACATCTAGAAATGGGTTTTCACAAGGGAAATCAATGGCAGAATAACAAGGGATGTTAGGATAAAGTGGATGAGGCACAGCTGGAAGGGAGTCATCCTTCACCGCAAGTTCTTCTTTAGATTCCCGTACACACTCATCATGAATGATGGCACAGGTTGGCTACATAATGCCAACTCCGTCGACAACTTGATCCTTGTTCACAATAGGTGAGGAGTCTGGAATGGAAGAACACAAGATAGTACAATCTGAAGGATCAACAAAACATGGGTACGGAGGTTGAGGGAATGAATCCATGTGACAACCAACTGGCTTGCAAGCCAAATCCGTGTAGATATCAAGAGCAGGTGGGGTGGGAGGATGTGACAATTCAATAGATGTGTGTGCATGATCTCCCACATCACTACATGGTGGTGGAGCTGTTTGAGGAGGTGAAGGCAGATAGTCAATTGTGAGAGCAAATGTGCCTACCTGTGATTGCGCAACTCCATCACCAAAGTGTGCTGAGCAAGGTTCAGATATGTGAAGAAGATATTCAAATCTTCCATAAAGAAATTCCCAATCAATTTCATCTTTAGGAAATCGGTATGCAAGATTACAAAAGCGTGTGTAAAACTAATAAACGGATTCATCAGGCGCTTTTCATAATTTTAGAATTTCTTGATTGAGTGCTTTATGGTTAAAGTGATTGAAAGCACAATCTATCTTTGCAACCAGATGAGCAAGAGAATGAATATATTTTTCAGGCAGCATGGCATACCAGTGCATTGGGTGCCCTCAAAGCATGTAGACGAACAGTACGCAGGCCATGTATTCTTCAAAGATTCCATGTATTTCGCATGAGCCTACAACGCCGACTGCATGCCTAACCAAGGCTACGTGGCCTCCACCATCATATGTTTTATGTGACAAGTTATCCAAGAGCTTTTCTGAGAGAATTAAATCGTTTTGATAAGACATACATTCCGCAAGAGGAACTTGGTAGTTAGTCATGATAGATATGTAGAGATTCAAAACAGATGTGAGGACTCAACTTGTCATCTGGCCCTCCTTCTAGCGCCAAAATGTTGATGGTGCTGGACCCGCCATAATGTAAGGGGATCTCCCTCGTAAGAAGTCCCAATTAGACCTCAGACCATTTGGTGTAGGAGTCCCAACAGTGGGTCGTATGGTAATGCCTTGACCACGATTTTGCACAGAGGCAAGTAAGATGTCCTTGTTGGTAGGAAGGGTGTGACTACTGTAGTAAGTCAAGGAAGGTGCATGAGAGGTTCTAACACACTGAGGGTGAGGTGAGTGTGCCCCTTAGAAACTTATCATAGTATGCAACTTGGAAGGGAACACACGAGCAAAGATGCATCACAAACTGGAAATCAAGTTAGTGAGCAATCCAAAGTGATGGTTAAACCAACAACACATTTCAGAAAGATTCATACATACTTATACATAATAGTCCATACATGCATGCATTAGCAAACAAATACATATATTATTTAGAGTAAACCAAATGGAATATAATACAATACAACATGTGCATGAAATGTGTTGGCTCTGTTATATTAAGAAGTGTAAGTTCTAGTCATACAATACATCCATGTTTAACCACTAGTTCTTACAGTGGAATGTTACAGCCGCAACCGCCTGCTCCTCCAAAGAGATATACTAGCTCTGCATAGTGGAGAAACCAATGCTCATTACAATACTATCCAAGCTCTCTCTAAGATAGTCTTATCGGAATCTTGCTGACCAAAAGCGTTTACAATGAGTTATGAAGTTCCATTTATAGCAAAGGGTGGGGTGACCCTTGACATTCCCCTTTGTGACAGTCCATCTATCCTCATGACTCTTCATCTACTCTATGATTGTTACATCTAACTACCGACACTTGAACTTCCACTTTACAAGATGTTACATTACAATGCACATGTGCCCATGTGAGAAAAAATGGCTGGAAGACATCATTGGCACTCGGTCCATTGTGATGAGACCAACTCTTTGACATGCTTGTGATGGTGAAGGTGGTGTGATGATGCCAAGATTGGTCGTCTGTCATGGTGTGCATGCCCTCCATGGTGACATCTTGTTGAAGTGAACTCTTGCCTTCATTGCATCCTAGTACATTAATGGCTCCTCCATCCAACTTGTCTACTAACATGTGCATGGTCTTCTTGGGTGTGACCGAACTGGCAACACACTGATGCATAATGTCCATGATGATCTTCTAGTATGTGCTGGTGGTCATGCACATCAACTATCAACTGCATGTTTACATCCAGTCAGACTTGCTTCTTTTCTTTGCCTCAGTGAGTGTGTGAAGTGGGTTAGATCTCATGCATCCACACAATGACATGCATGCTGTTGAATTCCCTTTCATGTTATCAACAACAATGCTCACCATGTTTTCTTCGTGCCAACTACTGGGATGGATCTAAAACTTGCACGGGCGCAGTTTCATCCGTGTATGCATGTTGCGCCCCCTACCGTACTTGCTCCTGCTGCAACCCATTCTCTTGTCTATGCAGCTCCTATTCTTCCTCGAGTTATTGCTTCAGCACATTCAAATCCTTCTCTATTCCTCTCTCTTCCTTCATGCGATCTTCGTGCCACGCCGTCACCTCATATCCTCGATCTCCAAATTTGCTTTCATCACAAGTGGATCTATTTGATATTGCAACTTTGTTCCGCGTCCGTGTTGTCAAAAACCTTCCTCTTGCGTTTGTTGTATCTGGTATGCTGCCTTTAGTTGCTTTTCATGGTACTTCTTGCTGTGATGTTGTTGTTATCATATCTTAATGTCCTTGTCTACGAACAAATTGATGTATTCGTGGATAGGAAATTTCATAGACAATTGATTGACTACATCCCCATGTGTGCTCTGAACGGTGTCTTCAACTTTTCTCTCCTAGAAACCATTGTACTTATGCTATTGAGAGGAATATGAACACCTGCGATACTTTTAGACATGGAAACACTCATGGAAAGCAATCTATTAGTCAAAAACCAAAACTAACTTGAGAACTGATTTGCAACATACCTATGTGATTGATCATGAAGGTCTACAATTTCCGTTGGGAGGTCGGGAAACTGATTGCCAAAACTACACAAGGCTAAATCTATTAGGAAACCAACTCACAAAATATAGAAAAGATAGATCAACGCCTTAGTATTCAACCTCTTTGAGGGGGCAACCTCCTTTACATTACACAAATGAACAATTCTTCGATGATACAAATGACTAAATCTCCCTTCTATATATAGGAGTCTAAGGGGTCACAATGTAATCAAGTCAACATAACAGGAATAACATAAGGGCACAAAAATAACAATAATGGGTTTCTATGGGGCATATTAATAACAACATGGGGACAATAGGGGCACATTAATAAAAATAAGGGATACAATGACAATAGTAATGGGGGAATTTCTAGTATTATAGGGGCCTAACATGCCCCTCTCCTTCTGAAAAGCGTTGTCCTCAATGCTTGAGTATTTCTGGATGCTTTTCTATAAATTTCTCATCCACCCATGTGGAATCTTCAGCATATAAGTTCTTCCACATGATGAGATACTCCGAAATTAATCGATTTCGTAGGTGTTGAGTTCTTATTTCTGTGATTGCTTCCGGTTCCAATATGATTTTTCCTTCCTCGCCAAGTTCTGGCAATATTGTTTGAACTAGGAGCTTGTCACTTATAACCTTCTTTAAACATGAAACATGGAAAACTAGGTGCACTCAGGACGCTACAAGAAGCTCTAATTTGTATGCCATAGTACCAATATTTTGCAACACCTTGTATGGACCATAATACTTTGGTGATAATTTATTATCTTTCTTAGCTTGCTTGAGTGACATTTGTTTATATTGTTGTAGCCATACAAATACCCAGTCACCTACATCAAAACTTCTTTCGCTGTGATGTTGATCTGCCTGTTGTTTCATTCTATTCTGCACCAATGTGAGGTTATCCTTGAAGAGTTGCAGAACTTGTTGTTGATGCTCGATGTGATGTTCCACTACTTGAACCTTAGAATTTTCTCTTAAATATGATGTGATAATGCACAAAATTGTGCATACTTGGTAAGTCTATCAAATACCACTATAATGACACTCTTTCCTTCAGACTTGGGTAAACCTATGATAAAATCGATTGAAACCTCCTCCCAACGTTGGCTTGGAATGGATAAAGGTTGTAATAGACCTGGGGTCTTAATTGTTTCAACTTTATTTTGTTGGCAAACCAAACATTCCTCCACAAACTTTTGAATATTCGATTTAAGGCCATCCCAAAAAAAATTCCTTCTTAACCCTATGGTAAGTTTTTAAAAATCTTGAGTGCCCTCCTAAGGGATAAGTGTGCAATTCCATAAGAATATTTTGTTTGAGTTGGGAATTATTACATAGGTATAAGTGATCTTTGTACCATAACAAATCATTTTTCTAGCTAAATGTATCAGATGTATTGGTATCTTGTTGTAACTTTCGAATAAGTGCCCACACTTCTTTGTCATTCTTCCATTCCTCCCTTTTTTCGTTTATCCAATCTCGTTGGATAATAGAAATGGTGCACAACAATGCTTCCACATCCTCATCCATTCTTGAGAGTGCATCTTCCACAACATTTTGCTTCCCTTTTTTGTAGATGATTTCAAAGTCATGACCCAACATATTTGTGACCCATTTTTGTTTCTCTTTAGAGGATAATCTTTGTATAAAAAAGTATTTAAGACTATCATGATCTGTTTTTACCTTGAAGTGTCATCTCATTAGGTAAGGTCACCATTTATTAAGTGCATGTAGTATTGCCAACATTTCCTTCTCATAAATAGCTTTGGGTAAATACTTTCCCTTTATTGGATGACTTTCAAAAGAAATGGGTCTTTCATCTTGCATTAAAACAACACCAATTCCATTCCCTGAAGCATTACATTCCATAATAAAGGTCTTTGTGAAGTCTGGCGTAGCTAAGACCGGTGCTTGGCACATTACCTCTTTAAGATGTTTGAAGGCCTTTGTTGCTTCTAGAGTCCATGAAAATGCATCTTTCTTCAATAATGTTGTTAGAGGTGATGCTATTCTCCCACCAAACTTGCGATTATACCCTGTCAACCCAAGAAATCCTCGCAGATGCTTTATGGATGTGGGGATTTCCCATTCCTTAATGGATTTAATTTTGCTAGGGTCTACCTTAACACCTTCATGAGATATAGTATGACCAAGATATTCCAACTCTTGTACTCCAAAGAGACATTTGGAGCTTTTTGCATATAATTGTTTCTCCTTCAATAGTTTAAGCACCCTGTCAACATGTTGAACAAGATCCTTCCAAGACTTGCTGTAGATTAGAATATCATCAAAAAATACTAATACAAATTTTCTAAGGAAGGGTTTGAAAATGGAATTCATCAAACCTTGAAATGTAGAAAGTGCATTGGTAAGGCCAAAAGGCATGACCAAAAATTCATAATGACCCTCATGAGTTCTAAATGTTGTTTTTGGAATGTCTTCAGTTTTTATTCTGATTTGATGATATCTTGAACGAAGATCCAACTTGGTGAAGTAAATTGATCCATGTAATTCATCCAATAATTCATCACTGACAAGAATGGGAAATTTATCTTTAATAGTGAGCTTCTTGAGCTCCCTATAATCTGGACACATGCATTATGATCCATTCTTCTTGTGCACCAATACTATTGGAGCAGAGAAAGAAATTTGACTAGGTTGAATTATACCAGCCTCTAGCATTTCTGCAACCATACGTTCAATTTCACTCTTTTGGGC
>APFE031048556.1:0-23458 GCA_000404065.3 Pinus taeda | reverse complement strand
CCATTGGACTCCTAGTACAACATCAGCACCTCCCATTGGAATGGAAAGCATTGGGCTAGTCAATACATATTCTCCCATGGATAGCTTGATATTATGGCACTTTCCAAAACAATTTATTGTTCCTCCATTTGCAATCATCACTTGACACTCTGGTGCTGGATATAGGAAGCAATTCAATTCTTTTGCTACCCTACAATGAATAAAATTATGGGTACTTCCCAAATCAATCAACACTATTACCTTTTTCTTCTTGATATGTCCTTCTATCTTGATAGTTTGAGGAGTGGTAATTCAAGCCAATGCATTACAAGGTATGGTCGGATCCATTTCTTCTTTATCTAGGGTTTTTTCCTCAAGTATATCCCCTTCTTTTGAAATTTCTTGTTCCTTTTCTTCCTCCTCTTCACAATTTATGTAGAATAATTTCTTCTCGGGACACTTATGACCTTTAGTGTATTTGCTATCACAATTGTAACAAAGCCCTTTTTCTCTTTTTTCTTCCAACTATTGTGGTGTTAACCTGTTAGGTTGTGGAAGGCTAGGGGCAACAACACTTCCATCTTTATAGTTGTGAGTGGTAGGCTTCCTTGTTGCCATAATTTTTCTTTCCATTTTTCTTGCTAACCTGAATGCCTTCTCCAATGAATCAGGTTCCCAAAGGAAAACCTCTTGTTAGATATTATGCTTTAAATTCCATATGAACACATCAATTATGTGCTCCTCTGAATATCGTTTACCCTTATGTTCAATTTTTAGAAGTCCTCAATGTACTGCATCATTGAACCCTTTTGTTTGAGATTTATCAATTGACTAAAAAAGGTGTTGCTTTTTGTATCCTCATAATGTGCTATCATTTCTTTCGTAAAAATTTCCCAAGTGACAATTTGTTTACGAGGGCAAAGCCATCGATACCATACAAACTGATTTGGTTCCAAATATAAAGTTGCAATACGTACCTTTTGTGTGTTTTGCACATTATGGAGATCAAAAAATTGCTCCATCTGTAGTATCCATGTTCCAGGATCCTTTCCATCAAACTTCCTCTTATTGATTTTTGGAACATGGTGGGTCTTCAATCCAACGTTAGAGTCTATGAAATCATGATTAACATTTAGTTTGTTTTCATCATGAGTTTCCTTTACTACCCTTTCACCATTAGCGACCATTTCTTGTAGCAACTTATTCAAATTTATCTTCAATTCTTCCATCTTATTGTCCATGCCATTCATCCTAGCGTCCATGCCATTCATCTTAGCTTTTGCACATTTCTTTAAACCATCCATCTTAGCTTCCACGCCATCCATCTTAACTTGAATGCCATTCATTTTAGCTTCCACACCATTCATCTTGGCTTCATTTACCTTTAGTGAGAGTGAAATTTGTTGTACTTGGTCTTGTAATTTTGATATATCATGTTGCATTTCTTCCTCTTCTTCACAAGTCATGCTAGAGATTTTAGGTTGCTTACTAGCTATTTCCATTTTATTTCTTCGGGGAATTAATTAATGCTAATAATTCTTCACCATTCTGATGCAGGCCAGGGCCCGCAATACCCAGGATATTCAAATGCTAACAATCACTGACGTTCAATGCTTTTATGAAACGTTTTAATATGTCTGATTAGATAGCAAAACTGCCTATGTAAGAAAATCTCAACTTCACCATATGTGAATCCCACTCTTCAGAAAATTGGATTCCAATATAAACTCTCAACAATGCCTCTGCAAATTCATAGTTTGCCCAAAAGAATCTAAACTCAGCACATTTTTGGTTAAGATGGAGTTAAACATCGAGCTTCCACTTTGCGCCTGATCTTGTAATTTCTATGACTCGAGAATGATTATTTGGCACAGGAAATTCATCCTCTTCAAGTTGGAGTTATGCTTCTGAACTTGGCCCCCTCTCAAGAATAAAATAATACCTCAGTGGATCTCGCCTGCAAGTGAACACACACTCTTCTCCATAAAACGGATCATGGATAAATGCCAGTCCTGATCAAGATATTCAGAGCGCTGTAATATGATGACATTAATGGTAATATATCTACCAACAGTAGATGAGCGATAAACCACAATAGACACACAGATATAGTCCCATGCTATAAAAACAAGAGATATTGAAACGTAGTTGTAGAAATAATATTTTACAGAGTCAAAATACTGATTGGTCTCCCGATTATTCAATTCCTTCACCAATCTGCTCCGCTTGTTTATACAAGAAACAAACTTTTGCAGAGAGTGGGACTGGCAACATTTCGCTGCAACCTCTAAGGATCATCGTAGCAATTGAAGGATCACGTATCTTCCGTCTGACATCCACTAAATCAAAAACTCAAAATCTGGATATCATGTATACATATTAATAGGAAATTGTTGATTTTCTTTTAATAACGCAGAGAGAAAAGTTCCAACGCATACTTGGATACACAGTTAAGTATATTACATGCAAATTAATTACACCATGTTAAAAGGTATCGATAGAGAATGTCGCACGTAACATAAACTCGAGTGTGTCCAATATGACTGTAATCATAAGCAGTAACTCCGCAAACGTACATGCTCATTTTTCCAAGCTCTCTACGGAATTTCTAAAACATTACAACGATTTCAAAATTCCATATTAACAAGATAGCATTTAGTTTTTTTTTTTTCAGAATGTGAGAGAAGGTTTTCATAATCACACTTCCGCCAACACGCCTCCCTGATCAGCGTGGCGGCCAAAGTCTTTTTTATTCATATGGATAACTTTACCCATTACAAAAGCAAACTTTTTACATAGTAAATTTAGGCTTTTTACAACTTGTCTATCTGTGAAAAGATAGCAAGTTTTTATTCATTACTTTTATGCTATTTTTTAACTGAAGAAAAGATAGCCTGTTTTATTTTCTACCCTATTCCTATTTTTTTAAACTAGAAAACATAGAAACTGCACGCTTTTTCTCTCTGAGTCGCATGCTCCTACATCAGACTCCCAAGGTTGAAAATGATCATGATATCTTGAGCATGCGTTTTAAGTCTTTGTCCGCCTGGATCCCATATCTTATATTGTAACTTTCCATTTATCGCTGCTTCTATCTGTTGTTCTTCTCCAGGTCTCCACACTTTATGCTGCATTGCTCCACTAGCTGCACTCTCGCAATCTTTTGCTGTCTTCCTTTTTTCTGCTTCTCCTTTGTTTCACTACTGCTGGTCTCTTCCGGGATTCCTTCTTCATCATCTGCCTCATCAGTTCAATTTATTTGTCTAACAGATTTTCCCCAGCATCTTCATTTAGACCTGTACTCACAAAACAATTGTTAGAATAAAAAATATAAGGCTTCAGTGCCCCCATGGATTTTGTTGTTGCCAGTGTTGTCTCAGCTGCCACCATAAATGTTGCCCCACATGTTGCTCTACCTGTCACTATGGATTTTGCTGCCTTCCAAACTTCCTGTCCTCTGCAACATTCCTTTGCTCATCATATGTGATTTCATCTGCAACTTTTTCCTCTGGTTCAGATGTCTCCAACAAATATTTCAGCACATAAGTCCTCTGGCTCTCCAACTCTCTTCTCTGGAGATCTAGTTTTCTATACAATTCAACAACTTCATTAGGAGTAGAACTTGGAAACTTCACACAATTTTCTATACCTTCAACAAATTTTGACCAATCATCAGTTGGTCCACCATTCTGATTAGACTCCTTCGTCTTCATTTTCTCATCATCGATCTGAACAACCTTCAGATTCAACTCTTCTTGGACAAATTCTAAATCTTGTTCATCTCCCTATTCTGTACTTGCAAACATACACAACTCATTAGTTTTTAAATCACAAGACTTTTTAGTCTTGATTGCTTCCTTCAACATTTTCCTTTTAATATATCTGCATGTGGGATTTTCAAAATCCAACTCTGGTGCAAGAACTCTAAGTCCCTTTTTCAACAAGGCAATCACAATATGCCTCAACCTCCTCTGCAACTATCACCAAATCACTCTCTTTCTCTTCAGTGGAAAGATCCATTTTCCTTTCTGATTTTCCCGCTCTTGTAGCCATTCTTCTAGTACCTGCAATTGTACCTTTATTTCTGCAATATCTCTTTCTCGAACCTATGCAGTCATCTCATCTTTGTGGTATTTCTCTGAACCTCTTCTTCTTCTAGAAAAACTCCCTCTGCCTCTAGCAGACTGCTTCCTCATGAGTTTCTCACTCACCATGAGTTGTACTAGCCTCTGCAACAGCAATCTCTCTTGCTGCAACTTACCTCACCAAGCTCTCCTCACTCAGTCTTTTGGTAAGTACTGGTTCACTGCCTCCGGAACCTCTTGAGCACTCCTATGCTCTCTCTAGGCTATCTCTTCAACTCACCTTCTTCTTCTTCAGGACACTGCAATTGTCCTCCCTATCCAGCCTTCAGCTAAATGCCAAGTTCACTTCCACCTTCTCTGCAACCATAAACTTCATTTACAAATTTCAAATCAGAAAAATAATCTCACCTCTTAAGATCTTGCATGATCTTGTCTTCTTTCCACTTCTGCAGTCTTGTTCACTTGTGTAGTTTGCATATCAGATTTAAAAATCATTCATCACACTTCAGTTCTAAAAAAAAAACAAACATCTTCAGCTAAGCATTCTAGCTCTAATACCACCTGATGCAGGCCAGGGCCCGCAATACCCAGGATCTTCAAATGCTAACAATCACTGACATTCAATGCTTTTATGAAACGTTTTAATATGTTTGATTAGATAGAAAAACTGCATATGTAAGAAAATATCAACTTCACCATATGTGAATCCCACTCTTCAGAAAATCGGATTCCAACATAAACTCTCAACAATGCCTCTGCAAATTCATAGTTTGCCCAAAAGAATCTAAACTCAGCACATTTGTGGTTAAGATGGAGTGAAACAACGAGCTTCCACTTTGTGCCTGATCTTGTAATTTCTATGACTCGAGAATGATTATTTGGCACAGGCAATTCATCCTCTTCAAGTTGGAGTTATGCTTCTGAACTTGGCCCCCTCTCAGGAATAAAATAATCCCTCAGTTGATCTCGCCTGCAAGTGAACACACACTCTTCTCCATAAAACGGATCATGGATAAATGCTGGTCCTGATCAAGATATTCAGAGCGCTGTAATATGATGACATTAATGGTAATATATCTACCAACAGTAGATGAGCGATAAACCACAATAGATACACAGATATAGTCCCATGCTATAAAAACAAGAGATATTGAAATGTAGTTGTAGAAATAATATTTTACAGAGTCAAAATACCGATTGGTCTCCCAATTATTCAATTCCTTCACCAATCTGCTCCGCTTGTTTATAAAAGAAACAAACTTCTGCAGAGAGTGGGACTGGCAGGATTTCGGTGCAACCTCTACGCATCATCGTAGCAATTGAAGGATCACGTATCTTCCGTCTGACATCCACTAAATCAAAAACTCAAAATTTGGATATCATGTATACATATTAATAGGAAATCGTTGATTTTCTTTTAGTAACGCAGACAGAAAAGTTCCAACGCATACTTGTATACACAGTTAAGTATATTACATGCAAATTAATTACACCATGTTAAAAGGTATCGATAGAGAATGTCGAACGTAACATAAACTCGAGTGTGGCCAATATGACTGTAATCATAAGCAGTAACTCCGCAAACGTACATGCTCATTTTTCCAAGCTCTCTGCGGAATTTCTAAAACATTACAGCAATTTCAAAATTCCATATTAACAAGATAGCATTTAGTTTCTTTTTCAGAATGTGAGAGAAGGTTTTCATAATCACACTTCCGCCACCACGCCTCTCTGATCAGCGTGGCGGCCAAAGTCTTTTTTATTCATATGGATAACTTTACCCATTACAAAAGCAAACTTTTTACATAGTAAATTTAGGCTTTTTACAACTTGTCTATCTGTGAAAAGATAGCAAGTTTTTATTCATTACTTTTATGCTATTTTTTAACTGAAAAAAAGATAGCCTGTTTTATTTTCTACCCTATTCCTATTTTTTTAAACTAGAAAACATAGAAACTGCAGGCTTTTTCTCTCTGAGTCGCATGCTCCTGCATCACATTCCCTTTGAATTACTTCAAAATAGTTTTTCAAACCAATCTTATGCAAAATTCAAAAAAAACTACACACCTTTTTTTCACTTTATAAGAGCTCAATATTGAATCTGTTGTATCTTTATAGCTGTAGATCTTGAATATCTGAAATCTCGTCCTGCGGTAGCCCTTTGAGTCCTCTTTCTAACCCTACAAGTCTGATCAAGATTGGATTCTCCAAGGAAGAGTTATGCCAAATATCCCACGGTGACTTGATTATAGAATAGCTCAATAGAGCAAACTTGTACGATGTGCCATGTGTCAATGTTTCGACCTTATTTCCTGAAACTGATACATAGAAAACTGCAGGCCGTCCTCTTTCTGAAACTTCTTTTGAAATTTCAATATGATGCTCAAAATAAAAGTTATGACGATTTTCCCCAGGTCTCCTGTTTGGAAGGTAATTCGGGAGTGTGCAAAAACGCCAACTTCCTCAGATCATATCTACGCAAATATAGCGAGACAAGATCTAAAATTCAGAACCAAAGTTCAGAACGATTCAGCCCAAATGGGTTTTTTTAGCTTCTGAAACATCGTAGAAAAACATTTATAGTGAGAATGCCATGATGACGTGTTTGGAGTAGTGAAACCCTAGAATCCAAGCCTCTAATACCAAATGTTAGGAAACCAACTCACAAAAAGATAGAAAAGATAGATCAACACCTTATAATTCAGCCTCTTTGAGGGGGCAACATTCTTTATATTTCACAAATGAACAATTCTTCGATGATACAAATGACTAAACCTCCCTCCTATATATAGGAGTCTAAGGGGTCACAATGTAATCAAGCTGACATAACAATAATAACATAAGGGCACAAAAATAACAATAGTGGGTTTCTATGGGGCATACTAATAATAATATGGGGACAATAGGGGCACAATAATAACAATAAGGGATACAATAACAATAGTAATGGGGGAATCACTAATATTCTAGGGGCCTAACATAGTTTGGTTTGTCAAGAGGCTGATTGACTGCTGGAACTGCACAATGCATAGTCTATCATGGTCTGTTGAGGAGTAAAACTGCGCAATGCACAATTTCAGTTAGCAGTGACATGCAACCAACAAACTGCATTGTGCAGTTTCTAGGGCCAGCGGGACACTGCCTTTAATAATTGCGCAATGCAATCCTAGAGGTCAGTTTTCGACTACACTTGAGCAATTTCTGGAGGGAAGGCAGAGACTTCGCTTTCAGAAATGTGCAGTGCTAGTCGGGTAAGGCACGGTTCGGGCCAAGGCAGCCTAGTCTAGCCCATGGGAGACTGCAAACTTGAGAAGTCTGAATGCATGGTGAGATGAGTGTAAATGAGATGGAATGATCATTCGTGCAAACAACAAGTGCAGGATTTGGAAAATGGGAAAACATGCATGTGTGTGAAGCGATTCTCCATAACGACGACCGCCCGTGCAAAATAGTGTCATGCATGCGACAACAGTGAGATGCAAACGAAAACTGAAATGATGCTAATAGAAGCTAGTATGTACCAAAATGACAACAAGTTCTCATTGAAATCAAGTAGACAACATTCATACGAAGCGAAACACAAAAAACACCAAAAACACAACGCAAGTCATGAGCAGTGGGCTTACCCCAAGAAAACTGAGATGGATGTGTCAACGAATCCTAGATGCAATGCGGGATGCTAGAGATGCAAGGTCAATGTAAGGAATGAGCTCTGCATCGCCCAATTGATGAGTTTTGATAAGATCGAGGTTGTGACGCGCATGCCAAAAATCTAGGAAAAGTGACACTTGGTGGGAGGTTTCTGAGATGATCCTTACATGTAACCTCCAATTGCTAAAAATAGATCCCTGAAACAAGGGATTCCTTTGCATGTTGTCTTGGGAGGAGAAGCCAATGCATGCAAATTAGTTTTTCTTTGTCCCAAAGGGAACCATTCAACTCAACTAGACATGCAACAGTATACTCATCTGGGATGAAAAAATGTACATTTCCAGGAGGGAGCTGGGCTGACTGCCCTAAGGGATTGCACAATTTTTGGGCAGAGTAGCTGACTACTGCCCAAAATTCCACAATTTCTGGGTAGAGCAGCCATACTAGGAGGAATTGCGCAATTTTCTCAGTGATTAGTGACAGACTGATTTGCGCAATTCTGGAGCCCACCAGGCTGCTAGATAGAATTACGCAATTTTTGGAGGGATGGCTAGTTTCCCTCCAAAATTGTGCAATTTCTTGAGGGTGCTGCTCATCCTACAGTTGGACTAAGTCTGGTGAAACAACCTGTGAGGGGGATGCAACAAGCTTTGATGGACATGTTGTCATTTTGTAAAAAAATCACTGAAGCTTGTGTACTTGACAAGACAAGACATGCTGCTATGAAAGGTTGGTAGGGAGGCTCCAAAATGAAGCTAAGGCAAAATTTTGGAGGGTGGTTGTAGCCGCTACAACACATTCTTATGGGCTCATAGGTTTGGTTAAAGACACAATAATAATGTATATGTTCTAGAAATAAAAGTCTAATACATGCTCTTATTCTCCTCTACACCTTCCTCAAAAATGACATTTATTAAACCATCATAATCTTCTCTAACAAATTTTCCATTTTCAAATTAATCAAAATAAATTAAACTTATAGGGCTTGTCACTTTGTCAACCTAATGAATTCTAGCTCAAACTATAGTGCACCTTTAGCTTGAAATGTCTCACATCCATGATAAAATGTTTCATTGTAAGGGGATTCTAAAAATAATTTAGTGTTGGAGGGGTCTTTATCCAAGAAAGTTTCTATACCTTTAAATCTCTTAAGGTCATTTTATCCTTATTTTTTTTTCCTGGACCAAATTTCTTATTTCACATGTATTTCCTACCACGAGATCCATTCAATTTAGTTTGCATGGAAAGGAATAAGAATCAATACTCCATTTAATAATGACTTACAATATTCAAAGTCTAAATGAGAAACAACGAGATTAAATAGAATCCCTCTAGGCCCATCTAAAATTAAACCGATAAAAAATGATGGCATAATAAGGTGGTCCAATCTAAGAACAATCATTGGCATTGACATAAATTATGTTATAAAATGCAAATCCAAACCCATAGCTTCATAAAATCTAAATTATGTTATAAAATGCAAATCCAAACCCATAGCTTCATAAAATCTATATATATTTTACTTGGGTGTGTTCATCATCTTGTTTTTTATTAAATTAATTGAGCCATGTTAAAAAATCAAGTGGTTTTTTTGTCCCAATTAAGGTAAAAGCCCTCTAAAGAAGTTTTGTACCTAGTCCATAAATAATTTACATTTTGTATTCATGTAACAATATTACCACCAACTAAATCCTCCTCCAACCATATTAAAGTCCATGCCCAACATTTTAAATTAAGGAAAGAGAGCAATCGAGTTTTAGATCTAATTTTATTTATTGAGAAATTATATCGGTGAATAAAGCAAAACTAAAAAATATAGTAGTAACTAGAAAAACAATTACTCACATACATTCATTAAATAAATCTACAATATGATAATTCAAACAGCATGCAACATTTTATTATTATTAAAAAACAATATAATAAAACAAGCTCGTTAGGCATTTTAATCCTATAAATCAGAGCAATCATCGTGCTGCTATGCAAGTTTTGTTAAATATTTTAGGTCCATAAAACATAAATTACATTAGTGAGGGCACACAACTTGTTTTACGGGAATATGTGAAACATGTACTTAAAGGGTTTAGATACACTATCCTT
The DNA here is from genome assembly GCA_000404065.3 of Pinus taeda. Classification (NCBI taxonomy): domain Eukaryota; kingdom Viridiplantae; phylum Streptophyta; class Pinopsida; order Pinales; family Pinaceae; genus Pinus; species Pinus taeda. Next base: position 13,643 of record APFE031048556.1, on the reverse strand, counting down.
TTCAAATACGAAAGAGAAACATTTCATGTTGCATGACCATAAAGGTAGCAAACCTTCCATCACCATACAGAGCTTTGCCATATTTTAATAAAAAAAATAATATGTTTGCAAATTAAAATATTAATAATAAAAAATCAATGTAGGTCATAAATAAAAAAATTCCAATATGTAAGTTTAAATATATTAAAAACATATTTACTATATACAAGTATTTATAATAAAGTATCTCACTTTAATATTAATGTAAAAATTTTCAGTTAACTATGTATTAATTAAGTATACTTAAAAAATATATTTATATATTATATAAGGAAAAAACAAAAATAATTTTTTATGTTAAAACATTTCAAAATATTTCACTATTTATATTTTAGTCATTTTTAGGTATATCGTTTTTTGTCAATTTTGTTCAAAATCCAACAAATATTTGTTGGAATTGTAAGTTTAAGTTGTCTAAGTTACACAACTAAGTGGTCAAGGGGATTTTCAAGGAATTTAATATATTAAAAAAGGGAGAATAAAAACTTACAGATTTATATTAACCATGAAAGTATCAAGCATTAAGTATTGAGAGGGATCAAATCTATTAATATGCGAACAAATTTTCAAAGGACAACTTATAATAGATCTTGATTGATGAGATAAAACATAACATTTTAATTTCAGAGGGCTATTTAGTCAATTTAATGTTCTTAAATTGCAAGCATAAATTATCAACTCGAGTTGGTAAACTTATGAAGTGCAAGTGCACTATATATGCTAGAAGCCTTTCTTTTAGTTTGTAAGATCATGGTTATGTTTGTTTTAGCATTTTCGTTGTTATTTGGAGTTAGATTTCTACAAGTTAATAAGTGGAAGTTAAGCGACTTTTAGATTTAATCTACCAGGTTATATCCATATTAAGTATGATCCAAAAATATCTGATGTTATTTATCCTAAAATTATGAACCTATCTAAACACTTTGCTGCTATAAAAACAGAGTATTGAAATTCAAATTATTCTAATGATCTTTCAAAAGCTTGTCTACAAAATATATATACAAATTCCGATTCTAAAGAGCATGAAAGAAATCTCTAATTGCAGACTAAAGGGTAGATACAAGTTCTAATTATAAAAAGCATGAAAATACTAAGTGTAATGAAGCGAAAAACGTTAAAGAACTAGACTATTAAATAACTGTAAGTGCAAATGAAATAACAAAATGATAATGAAATAGCTGAGTTATAACGAAATAATGAAAACAATGAAGTAAAGAAACTAAACTAGAATGCAATGATAACAGAAAGCAATTAAATGAAAACAATCATAAAGCAATGAAATGAAATAAACTAAAACTTTAACTATATGTAAGGTCCCTCCGCATCTAGTAGGTGCATTCACATATGCATCGAATCACAGAAAGGTAACTTCAAATTAATACGAGAACATAGGTTTGTTTCGCAATTCTTCAAAAATTAACTATTACGTCCTCCTTGTTTTCACTCTTAGCTATTTGGATTTGATTTTGTACTTTGAAGGCTTGATTTTCATTTTTAATATACCTGTTTAATGTCTCCAGTTCAAAGATTTATTGTTTCAATATATTGATTACTGGAGTTTTTTGTGTTTCATTAAGCTTTACTTATTCTTCCACTTGAATTAGAATTGATGTTCTTGTTGCGTCACTTTTCTCTAGGGACTCTCTATAATCATAGGTCTCTTGTTGCACTGGATCAATCTCTGGCGTTCTTCATATTGGACTTTGAGGAGGCGAGGTGACAGTTGGTGATGAAACCCTCGGTGATGAAACCCTTGGTGATGAAACCCTTGGAGGAGTTCTTGAATCTTCTTCTTTTTCCTTTGAGTTTTCTTCTATTTCTATATTGACATGCTCTGTTCTCTTTGAGGGTAGTTCTTTTGTTGAGTTGAGTCTAGTACTCCTTCTTAAACCTATGACATGGGTCTTTTGAGTTTTCTTCCTTTCTATTTTTGGCTTCTCTGCTTGTGATGAAATCTCTATTTCTTTAATCGCTTTCTTTCTTCTAACATTTCTTTTGCTTACTTTCTCTAAAACTTCTACAATAGGGATGTCATCTTCTGATAGTTTCTGTGGTTGTTGTTGTTCTTGTTCCTGTATCCTACCAAATTTTACTTTCCTTCCCCTCTTAGGGTTTTGCTATTTGGTTGACACAAGTTTCCTCCTGAAAGTGATTTTATTACTAAAACAATTTCCCAATTATCACCTATGTTTTGGAGATGAAATTCAAAAAGTATTTTGACTATACCATGGTGATACATTGTATTATCTATAAATTGAATTCTCCTTTGAACAGTTCCTAACATATTTCTAAGACTTCTCAGCAAAAAATACGGAAGATTTGTCTCATTTTCTTCAAGAAAAATCATTAGCAGCCGAATATGATAGAAAAGCATACATCCAAACCTTCCTTCAAAGGTAAGAACTTTTTGTATTATTAGAAGTAGGTGCCTCCACTTACTTTTCAATGCCGTACTTGGGATGCCCTTCTTGAAAATGGTGGTTTCCATGCTTGGTTTCTTCAGGAAAACCTTTCAGTCTTGTTTTTTAATACCTCTATGCTTGAACCATTTTTCTCCAATCAGCAACAGTCTAGTGGCTTCATCTATAAATAACTCTATCACTATTAATTTGATGTCCCCTATCTTGACTTCGACTCCATCAAAATCCCTGGCGAAGGATTTGGTCACTTCTTTATGGAAGCCATAGAATTTCTCTACAAATTCTAGCCACTGTGCTTTATGCAATAATTCCTTTTTTTGTGGATACCCTTCCAAAAATTTCTTCCTCGTTGGCTTTGTTCTAACTACTACTCCCATGCTGGAGAAGCTTTGTTTTAAAACTGTTTTGTTTGACAAGGTAGGATGGCTTAGTAGGGTTTTTAGAGCGGAAAGGTTGAGAGTGTGAGTGATGGAATAATGACAGCATAGGTAGTGAGGGTATAAGGGAATGAGGTAGAATCTAACTGTTAATATCATTCATGCTTATGTTTTGGGTGGTCGATTCAATGGATTGGGATACGAGTTATGGTGACTGGAAGTGAATGGTGGATTATGCAAGATTTGACATGACATGACCAACTCTTTGCAATAATGATTTTGATTTTTTTCGGTAGTACTATGTCTTATAATTCATATATGTGATGTTTTTATCCCTATTATTAAATTAAAGAAGTGCATACCCTTGAATTATTTTCTTTCTAACCTTTGGTTTCCTTTTATGCTGTCTTCAGGAAAATTGCAGTGGAGGGAGTCAATCATTCCTTCAATTGTATGATCAAAGGTGTCTGTAAAATTGGCTACAGAAAGTCATTAGAGTTGCATAAAATCAATAATTCTGTAACTTTTTTTTTTTTTTTTAAGAAAGGGATAAAAGAAGATGGATGTTTAGAAAATGGGATACAAAGAAAATTTAAGATGCCAATAATTTTCTTGGATTTCACCTTGATTTGTTTGCATAAACATCCCAACAATTGTTGGTTTATATATTATATATATATATTATTATATATATATATATATTATTATATATATATATATAATATATATATATATAGTAAGGTGAGAGAAGAAGAATCCTTCTTGACCAACTTTCAATTAGATGTCCTAGAAAATATTTACAATTCCTCCTTATCATTGCCTTATATAGATCCTGAGTCAATGTCATTACTAAGAAGGAACTTTTTCTTCATTGAAAGTCCTAATTTTAACTGCTCCATTATCAAAAGCATTTTCAATCTCATAAGGCCCAAGCCAGTGAGTTTGAAACTTTCCTTGAAAATTTTTGAACTTTGAATCAAAGAGAAATGTCGAGTCTCCTGGCCGAAATTTTCTTTCTTTGATGTATTTATCATGCCATCTGGATCTTTGTTGCTAGACTAAACTAGTCTTTTAGATATTATTTTGCCTTATTTCATCAAGCTCATTGAGTTGTCTCATTCTTTGCTTTTGTTCTTCTGATAAGTCAAGTCCGAACTTGACTGCTTTCTTGTAGGTCTAAATTTGGAACTCAATTGGAAATAAGACCTACTTCCCATAAACAAGTTCATAGGGAGTATGTACTGTAGTGTTTCTCCATGTGGTATGGTAGCCCCACAAAGATTCTGGAAGATTTTTTTTCCCAGTCCCTTATGTGCAAGTGAGTTGTCCTGGTCAGGATTGCTTCAATCACTCTTTTGGTAGACTCTACTTGTCCATTTGCTTTGTGGATGGTATGGAGTAGATTTTCGATACTTGATTTTATATTCTTCCACTATCTTTTGTACTACTCTAGTGTAAATTTCTTTCCTTGATCTGTTACAATTTCTCATGGGACACCAAAATGGGTAAAAATATTTTCAAAAAGGAATGAAACTACAACAATTTTTAGTAGAAAAAGAAATTTCTTTAGCTTCTACCCATTTAGTAGCATAATCACTGCATACAAGAATATGCTTTTTTTGTTTTGAAGATAGATTAATTGGTCCAACAAAATCCAAATCCCATTTTGCAAAGGGTTCAATGAATACCTGAGGTTGTAGTGTCATTTCGTCTGAAGGAACATGTTTCCCCATTCTTTGACAGTTATCAAACCTCTTAACATATTCCTTGGCATCCTTAAAAAGGGAAGGCCAATAATATCCTAAGAGGAGGACTTTATAAGAAGTTCTTTTGTTAGTAAAATGACCCCCACATGGTTCATCATGGCATGCTTTAAGTACTTCAGGTATTTCACCTTCTCTTACACACCTTCAGATGATGATATTTGGTCTTGTATTGTATAATTATTCATTATCCATGAATAAGATGCACTTGTTTGGATTATTCTTCTCTTTTCTCTAGGAAACAAATAGGAGGGTAAATTTCCTGTGACTAAATAGTTGGCAATATCTGCAAACCAAGGTGATTTAATAGATAGTGCAAAAAGATATTATCAGGAAACTTATCCTCTACAGGTGTATCATTGTTATCATTTTGAATTCTAGATAAAAGGTCAGCAATTGTGTTTTGCTTTCCAAGTCGGTCTAGAATGGTGATACTGAATTCTTGTAATAGTAATAGCCATCTTGTTACTATACCATTAGTAATTGGTTTATTCATTAAATATCTAATTATAGAATGGCCTGTATGAACGAAAGTTTCATAACTAGTGATGTAATGTCTAAATTTATTAATGGCATGAATGACAGCTAAAAACTCCTTTTCAATTACAATATAGTTTATCTCTGCATGAGTTAAATTTTTACTGGTATATTAAATGGCATAAGGAGTGAGGTATTTTTGTCCTAACACAACTCCTAGATTTATGTCTAAAGCGTCAGTTGATATATGAAAAGGAAATTTCCAATTAGGTCCTTTTAAGATGGGTGCTTCCGAGATCTTCTTTTTCAAAGTTTCAAAAGCCTTTTGACAATCAGAGTTCCAACTAAATTTACAATCTTTGGTGAGTAATGTGAAGAGTGGAGATGCAATATTTGTGAAGTTTTCTATGAATCTTCTATAATATCCAGTAAAACCAAGAAAACTCCTAACATCTTGTTGACAACATGGCATTGATAATTTGGAAATAATTTCTACCTTAGATGAGTCTACCTTAATTCCATTTCTTGAAATATGGTGACCCAAAACAATTCCTTCATTAGACATCATAAAACATTTTTCATGACTTAATTAAAGATTTGATTCTTTGCATCTTATGAGAACTTTTTCTAAATTTTCAAGTGTTCCTTCAATATAATTTCCACAAACTGTAAAATCATCCATATACACTTCCACACAATCATGAATAAGATCATAAAAAATTCCTAGTACTGCTCTTTGGAATGTTGTTGGAGCATGGAATAATCCAAAAGGATGTACTCAGTAAGCATAAGTTCCCCATGGATAGGTGAATGAGGTTTTGTTTTGATGTTTGAGTGCTACTTGAATATGATTATATGCACTAAAACCATCCAAAAATGAGAAATGTTTTTTTCCTACTAATGTATCCAAAAATTGATCTATGAAAGGAAGTGGAAAGTGATATTTCAAAGTCTCTTTATTCAATTCCCTGTAATCAATGCATACACTCCATTTTCCATTTTTCTTAGGAACAGTTACTAAAGGTGAAACCCATTGACAGTCTGATATTGGATAAATGAAATTTACATTTAACAATTTATGCAATTCCTCTTTAACAATTTTTTTTAAGTTTGGATTCATTCTTCTATGTGGTTTTCAAACTGATATAACATTTTCTTCAATATAAATATGATGCATGTAAGTTTTTGGATCAATTCCCTTCATATCAGTATATTCGCATGCATACACAGAAGAGTGTTTTTGCAATATTTCTACCAGTTTCTTTTCTGTAATTCTTCTAGGTTTTCATTGATGTTCAATATTTTTCCTGGAAAAATTTCTATTGAATAGTTTCCAAAATTTTCCATAGAATGTAAAGACATTTGTCTAGACGATAGATATTCAATATTACATTGTTCTTGAAAATTTTGACTATTGTCAAAATATAAAGAGGGTTCATTATTTTCTATTGAATTTAAAATTTGAGCCTCTTCATTTATTTGTGCAATAGTGAAAACTGGTTGTATATCATTATCATCATCTATCCATTCTTCATTTTCTACTTCTATCATTGTTTGTGCATGTGGATGTTGGCCCTCATTTTCGGTCTAATTTTGCTTAAGAAAACATACTTAATTTCTATATTTTCCATCCATTTTCCATCAAATCCACCTCATTTTGATGTATTTATGCATATTTAGGTATATAAATTAAATTTTGCAATTTTTAGAAGTTTTTATGAAAATTGAATTTCAAGTGCATTTTTTGACAGAATTAGAAATTCCTGTAATGGCTATATGAATGTCATATTAGCAGGACACCTGGGCATGAGATGGATACATTTATGGAAAGCTTGGGAACTAGGATTGAACTAACTCCTATTGGTTTGGTCAAACCAAGCTTAATCATTCGCGGTCAAATTTGGTCAAACAAGACTAGTCATTCAGAAAATCCCCACGAAATAGGGCAGTTTTATGATTTCATGGAATTTTCCATATTTTTAGTGATAGGTTGGATGAGTTCAATTAGATAAGTGGATATGGATATATATAGTTGTTAGAGATACTTTATATCATTTTGTTTCATAATATTCTATTTAAGCCAAAACTTTGAAGGCTTATGGTATGTAGAATTTGTATAATTTTATGTTGAGACATCTGAATACTTTGAGTTAATTTGAGAAACCTGTTCTACCTTCATTTTTTTGTTCAATGGTGCCGATTATTGACTGAATTTTCAGTAGCTGATAATTTCTTCAAGTGTGCAAGGCAAGGGTGGAGGGCCCCCACTCCAAGCTAAGTACACTTCATGGTTAATCTAGCTTGATTTTCATAAACTAGTTGCTTTAGATTTGTTTACTTGTTTTGCTTCAGATTTGTTTACTTGATTTAATGTATGATGATTTATGTTTGCTAATGAATCTTGGTTTATTTATAATATTTATATGAAGGGACAACCAAGTGTTCAAGTTGAACCCTCCTTCTATTGGATTAATGAATAAAAACTAAAGTTCATCCTTCTTGGTTTCGAGTAATTTATGAAGTTTCAGTTTTCTAATAATAGTATTATGATGAATGAATTTGTGATGAGGAATAGCAAGGATATCCTAAATTAGGAGTCTCTTTCATTATTGATTTGTGAATCTTAAGCTCTTTCCAATTAATGGTTTTTGATTTCTATTCATCAAGTAATATTGTAGAGGAAGGACACAACTGATTCTCATAAGTTAGGATCCACTCCATCTCACATATATTGCATAAGTGAATAAGAAATTACTTAATTAGATTTAGATTTATAATATGTATTTCCTTAGTTCTTCATATTTTATCTTCTAACCTTGACTACATCTGATATCCATACATTTTGGACATGCCTCCAAGTTTTACAAACCTGGATTGATAATGAAATGCTTGTGTTAATTTGTGTTAATAAATTAGCCCAACAGTGGGTACAATATAAATTTCTTTGTTGAGATTCCATATGAGATAAAAATGTCTCCTGATCTACAAATGATAAAAGCATCGGCTGTAGCTAACCAAGACCTTCCTAAAATTAATTGATGTCCTCCTAAATTATTCTTGGGTGTTACAATCATGAAATCAACAAGATGTTCCCAAGAATCTAAGGATACATATATATCTTCTAACACACCATCAAGTTTAATTACAGACTTTTCCATTAGGTTTATATTATTCTTGGGTGTTACAATCATGAATTCAACAAGATATTCCCAAGAATCTAAGGATACATATATATCTTCTAACACACCATCAGGTTTAATTACAGACTTGTCCATCAGGATTATATATTCTAAGCTTCAGCTTATCCATAGTTTGTTTTCTCATTATGTTTATGGTTGCTCCTAGATCAATCATTGTGTTTGGTATTTCAGTTCCATTGGTGTTTGTTTTCACAATGGGGCTTCCTCGATCTAAATATTTTTGAATTTTTTTCATCCCCATCATGATATCTGCAATTTTCATGACTAGTTGAATTCTTTTTATTTCTTTTATTTTTATTCCTAATCCTTTAATACTTAATTCCTTAATTTCTTTTGCAAAAATCAATATTTCTTTTATTGCTTGTAATAAAGGAATTTTTACACAGACATTTTTCAATTCATCTAACATGTCATAATCAGGAAATACGATTTGTTTTTCTACCCATTTATCGATTTTCAACCTTTCAGGAAAAGGTGGTCTTGAGATAGATACTGAAGGTTGTTCTATAATAGGAGTATTATTAGAAAGTGTAGGATTTTTTCTGTTTCAATATTTTCTTTCTTAGGAAGGTAAATCTCTTCTTCAGAGTCATTATTATCTTTTTGAGAATTCTTTTCTACTTCTTGAATAACAACAGATGGTTTCTTCCTTTCTAATACTCTAGCAGACCTTAATTAAAAATTATTAAGATCTAATGGAGTTATCATACAAGTTTGAGGATTTTGTCCTTCTAAGTTGTAAATAGGTTGTGAAGTTTTATTGTTTGGATTTGTGAGTGGTTGAACGGGTAATTGATTTGGTCTTTGTGAAAATGGAAAATAAAGTTGTGGATTTGTATTTTGAGCTTGAGCTTGAGGTAATTGGTTGGTTTGAGGGAAGTATTGTGGTGGAAAATTTGAATAAGGTGGTGGATATTATTGATATTGAGAACATCTTCCATAAGGATTTTTCCATCCTTGATTCCAATATTGTGGTTGAGCCCAAGGCTACCATGTCATAGGTGGATTCCAATTATTTTGTGAATATTGTGCAAATTGTTGAGGATTAAAACATTGAGTTTGATTTGTTTGAGGATTTTGCCATGATCTTTTGGCAATAAAGTAAAGAGGGTCTACCTGATTTGGCATTCCTTCTTCACTAAACATAGCCTTCAGACCTGGTATAGAGGGACATTCTTTTGTATCATGATTTTTCGCACATACAACACATGTTTCTATGCTTTTTAAATCTAAAGGACATTCTCTCAGAGCATGTTTCTTTCTACACCTAGGACAAAAGATGGATAATGCAACATTTTCAGCTTTCTACTTGTTTTGTATTTTAAGGGTGTCAATTTGCTCACTAAGACTCCCTAAAATATCTATTTTAAAGTTATCAAGAAAACTACCTATTTATTCCCTACTTACTATCCTAGTTGTAGCTTTATTTACTCTTGATAAAAGAGGATCCCTTGAACTTTTCCACGTTCTTGCTTTACCTCTTGAAATATGTACTCATAGATCACAAATATCTACAAATGGTAATTCAGAAATATCTCCTTTTCCCATTAGATTGAGAATACCAATCCAATCATATTTAATGGATTTGTGTAAGAGATTTTTCAAAGTTTCCTCATCCATATTATTCATTTTTTCCTTTTTGATATTATAAAAAAACCTTTCGACAAAGTCTTAAATATTCTCATCTTCTTTTTGTACCGTTTTTAAGACTACCTATTTAATGTTATAATGCATACAATAATCCTTATATTTCTCTAAGAATGCATCTTTCATTTGTTACCATGTCCTTATAGAATTTGTTTCTAAACTCATAAACCAATTTAATGTTGAATCCTTTAAGGTGGCAGGGAACAATTTTAGTTTTTTAGCATCATGCAGATAATCATATGATCTACATAATACTTCAAATTAAAAGAGAAATGTCTTTGGGTCTTCACTTCTTATTCCATGAAAATTAGGGAGAATAAAAGGTGAGATGTTTTTCATTGTTAATGTTGTATCTTCATCAAGGATAGGGAACCCAAAAGGATTTGGATTTCGTCTTCCTCTACCTCTACCATCTCCTCTTCCACCTCCTCTATTTCCTCCTCCTCCAATCCTATGTTGTTCACCATTGACATTGTGGACTTATCCTTCTCCTTTTTCAACCATGATGGATTCCTCAGAATAGATATCTATTTCTACAACAAGATTATCTAGTTTTTCTTCTAGTTCTTCTCGTTCCTCTATCAATGGTTTGAAGAAATTTTCTTCATCTTCTTCTTCAGTAAGAACTTCCAAGTCTTGAGCTAGAAGTTTTCCTCTAGATGAAGATAGGAAAATTATTCTAGTTGTTGGAGATGTACGATCTACTTCTATCACAACCTCTGTTGATGAAGTTGGCGACCTTTAGATTGGATTTTGAATTTTAAGACTTCAGGAAGTCTATATTGGCCTGCTAAGAAAGTGATTCAAGTTTGTGTGGGTGGTGTAGCACTATGAGGTCGTGGTGGAGTGAGTGATGATGTAGGAATTAAACTTCTTCCTCAACCTACAAACCTACGTCTAGAGTCCCTTTCCCTATGCATGCCATGTTTGTATTTGATGATTTTTTATGCTTCTATTTACGCTTCCCCAGTAACGATGCCAAAATGTTTAGTCAATTTAATGCTTTTAAATTGCAAGCATAATTATCGTCCGAAGTTGGTAAACTTATGAAGTGTAGGCGCACTATATATGCTAGAAGCCTTTCCTTTAGTTTGTAAGATGATGGTTATGTTTGTTTTGGGATTTTCATTGTTATTTAGAGTTATATTTCTACAAGTTAATAAGTGGAAGTTAAGCTAATGTTATATTTGATATACCAGGTTATATCCATATTGAGTATCATCCAAAAATATCTTATGTTATTTATCCTAAAATTATGAACCTATCTAAACACTTTGTTGCTATAAGAATAGAGTATTTTAAATTCAAATTATTCTAATGATATTTCAAAATATTGTCTACAAAATATATATACAAATTCTGATTCTAAAGAGCATGAAAGAAATCTCTAATTGAAGACTACAGGGTACATAAAGTTCTAATTGTAAAAAGCATGAAAATACTAACTGTAATGAAGTGAAAAAAGTTGAAGAGCTAGACTATTAAACAATTGTAAGCGCAAACAAAATAACAAAATGGTAATTAAACAACTGAGTTATAATGAAATAATGAAAACAATGAATTAAAGAAACGAAACTAGAATGTAGTGACAACAAAAAGCAATTAAATGAAAATAATCATAAAGTAATGAAATGAAATAAACTAAAACCTTAACTTTCTGTAGGGGCCCTTTGCATCTAGTAGATGTAAATCACATTCACGCATGTTTCTAATCATAGAAAGGTAACTTCAAATTAATACGAGAACAAACGTCTATTTCACAATTCTTCAGCAATTAATTATTACGTCCTCCTTGTTCTTCACAAAGGATACATACTTATATATAAAATGTGTGCTTAATAGTTTGAGACTTATATGCCTACAGGTATTTTGATCAAACCTTATTCAAATTTTAGACTAAATTTTTTTTTATATCTTCGATTTTCAATTTGGAAATCAAATCGAAGAAATGTGATGCATTCAGACTTATGTTGCTACATGTTTGACCCGTGCCTTTGGTTGTGCCACTATATGATTCCTTCGGTGAATTGGCTTGAGTGACTAGGAGGAGATCCATGAGGGGATCGATCCTCAACTACCCACATGCTTATTTGCTTCATTGGCACACCAGAACTTTGCAAACAATCGAGGTAGCTGCAGATTTATAAAATAGCTGCAAAATCATGTTAATTCTGTAGCTAATGCAATCTTTAACATAAAAATAAGGCACATTAATGAATATGAAAGATAAGACATATAAGAGTTTTTACCTTATCAAAATCTATGATTTATTGCCTCTATTAAGTTGATAGGGATGATGAGAAAGAGGAAAATGGAGAAAAGATGGTGTTAAAATAGAATAGTTATGGAACTCTACAAGGACAACTTCAAACTAAGAAATTTGACAGCACTTCCTTGATTGATAGTTGGTAAAAACGATATTGTAGTTAATTAATGGTATAATTTGTATGCGAATCCACCCAAAGTAAATATTTGTAATTCTTTTCCTACTAAGAGTTTCTGTTTGACATGCGCATCTTTAGAGTTTTATATTTGAATTAAATCGAGTAGTGATAATTTTGTACTCTACGAGAATTGCTTGAATGGACCTTGATAATCTTCTCTCTCCCACTATGTCAGCCTCACCAAGATGATATTTTATGTGTTTTCCGTCTACTTCTATCCTTTATTGGTTGACCATGGTCTATTCCTCTATTTTTTCTTTGTCGATTTCATGAGAAATAGGGGTTGCGGGAGCTATGCTAAAGCTCTAGAAAATGAGCACGTTTGTTAAAATTTTGAATGAAAGCACCAGGTTGCATTCAATGTAGCAACTACAACTTGCATTTAATTCGGGACCGATGTTAAAATGTAACAACATTTGGATGAGTTGCAAGGTGGAGTATACGATGGCCAACATAAATAATCGATGGCAATTGATAAATATATAATCATCGGGAAAGGTGAAAATTTTTAGGATTTTAGCATACACCTATCTTATTGAGACCTCTCAACAAGAACAAATTGAGTAGGAAAACTACAAACACCCTTGCATTTTATTTCATATAAGATATTCTATCTACAGGTAGGAAGTGATTAAGTTACAGGAGCCTTTACCCATTTATGTTTTATTTTCCTTTGATATTCTCAGTGAGCAGATTCTCATTGGTGTAGGTGGGGACATCGTTCACCTCATTATAAGAGCACATCACCCCTTCAACATTGCCATCCACCACACAACTCTTGAAAGGTGGGTTATGTGTGTCCTCTAGATCTTGCTACATAACAATGGAATTGAACATGTAACATTGAACCCCATTCAAATTTTCCATGTCATATGGTAATGCTTACAACCTGTTACCACCTTCAACCGATTCGGTTCTCTTCCATTAGTATCTTGGAGACCATGAATGTAATTGTTTTCATACTTTCTCACCAAGAGCGAGACCTCACCAAGGGTATTTTTCCCTCTTAGACACAATCCAGGTTTCTATGTCTTTCACAACAAACTAGAGAACCAAAATAGTTGTTATAGAGCACATATCCCCAACCGTTTGATTTTTCTTACTGTATTAAACTATTTCAAGGACTAAATCACAAAGCATAAATAAAGAGTAATTCTAGACATGCCCATAAGAACTTAGAATGGATTTCAAATATTTTTATTCATTTTAGGGAAAATTTTAAGAACCCCCCCTAAATTTATAAGTATAATAAATGGGCGAATCTCCATGGTATATA
>APFE031048552.1:10216-25470 GCA_000404065.3 Pinus taeda | reverse complement strand
AAAGGATATCCTATCCACTTCGGCCCCTAGAAGAGAAAAAGAGAAGAGAGCTGATCAAAGAGAGACAAGAGGAACAGAGAGAAATGAGCAGAGCCTAAGATTCTACCCAGCATGGGTGGAATCGTCTAATCGGCATTTTTTCCCTTTCTTATTAACAACTTTGACCCATTCAAGAGAGGCCGGTTGAGCTGGCCCGATGTGCAAGCTGGGCTGGGCAGACGGAGAAGTTTCCTTGTCTGAATCCGAAGGAGAGGATTCATGATTTCGTTTCTGTAAGATTGGTTGGATAGACAAGTCCATATGATCGGCCGTGGGCGGATCCTGTGCCAGTTTGGCATCCAAATCTTCCGCATTCTCCTCCTCATCTTCCGAGCTGGAGTCACAATCATCCATGGGGGGTGGGGTGTGAGGCTTCCAACTCTTGGATTTCTGCTTAGGATTGGATTTTTTCTTGTGGATTGGCGCCGCGGGACAGGAGCTTTGGAGGTGCCCTGTGTTGTGGCAGTTTCGGCAGCGAAAGGTTGTGTTCTCATAATCCAGGACTTGAGTCCAGTGAAAGTCTCCAATTTTGAGATTGATTTGGTCCGGGAGTCCTTTACTCATATCTATTTCCACACAAATTCTGGCAAAGGTGTAGATGCCCTTTTCCCCTCTTGAGATATCTGTATCTAGGTAGCGGCCTAGAGCATTACCGATCCCTTGGAAAACAGCAAAATGCCATAAGTGCGCTGGGAGGTTAGGGAGTCTGACCCAGATGGAGAACTTGGTGATGACTGCTGTAGTTGGATCGAAATCTGGGAACCAGGGGGTGAGAAATAAACCAGCTGAGCCCCAGAACCAAGGACCTTCAGTTAGAGCTTTGTGGTAGTCTTCATCGAAGGCAAACAAGACAATGAAGAAGCCCTTAGAGCACAACAGAACCTTGCAATTGTTGGTCCAGTTGGAGTGGAGCCATTGATAGAGGTCTGCTGTGCGCGGCCACAGCCCATTGAACCTGCAGATAATGGCATGCTCAGCATACGTTTCAGCTACCTCATCCAGAGATGGGTGCTTTATTTCAATGGAGGGGGCTTCCTCCAGTTTATCCACCAGAAAAGGTTTGGAAGTCTGAACAGGTGGAGCAGTCTTTTCAGGCTTCTGGGCATGGACTGCATCCTTGTAAGAAAATGCTTTAGCTGAGGATGCATTTCCAGCAGCTCCTCCTCTCAGATGAAGGGTTAAAATTATGGTTGCATCTCTCTTAATGCTGTAAAAAGAAAGGGGATAGAAGTCCTCAAGTTGTTTACCTTCGTAAATAAGCCGCTGAGCCGCAGAGGGAAGCCCCAGTTTGGTTTTCAGAGCCTGCTTGAGATCTTGCACTAGATCTGTCAGGCTCACCCATTGCAGCAAAGTTTTCCCAGTAGTGAGCTTGATTTGGATCTGGAGCGATGATGAGGGCTCAGAATGCCTCTGTCCTTTGCAGATCTGAGCAGCCTGGACAAGCCGCAGGGGCTTAGGAGGAGATACAGAGAGAAACCCTCTGTTTATTATTTTGTCAGCGTATTCCTCCCGAAAAAGCTTCCTGATGCACAAACTGGGCAGCGCCAGGGAGCTGAGGGGGATCTGTAGGAAGCGTGCATAAGATCTGCGTTTCTGAGAGGCTGAAGGAAGATTCAACGGTGGCAAACGGCCTATCCTCACCAATGATGTTTTCCCCAGAGCCCTCGCCCATAGATAATCAGAAAGGAGCTCTGCGAAAGAATGCTTCTTCAGTGCGTCGGCCTTCAGAAGGTGGGTGCAGAGCCGCAAATACGTCTGGCAGAGCCTGGCTTCAGAGATGGCGGGAGTCTGGCTGTTGATAGGGCGTGAGTCTGGCCGTTGAGAGGGCGTGAGTCACGCCGTTGAGAGGGCTGTTGAATGGAGCACCGACGGATCGTTGTGAAGGGAAGATGCCGCCCATCCTTGGCTGAAACAGACAGAGCCATCCGCCTCAAGAGATCTTGAAAACCAGAAAGCGGCCAAAGAGAGGGGGCCTGCAGCAGAGCTAGGGTTCATTTTCGCGACCTCTAGGTAAAAAGCCAACACACAACCTCCATCCCTGTTGCATGTGGCTTGAGTTGATCTAGTTCTTGGACTATTATTAATTTCCCTATAAAATTGAAGTATTTATTAAAATGTTTTTACGAAATTTTCGATTGCTGAATAAATTGAAGTTTTTGTTGTAATGTTTCTATGATATAATGCCATGTGTTATGATGAGTATATACCACAATCTCTTTTCAATATTGATGAGTATTTAGCTGAGTCTTTTCAATATTTGTGTAGTGATCTTTTCAATATTTATGATAATCTTTTCAATATTTGATGCAATGATGCAATGTGAAGAACAAAGTTAATTAGTACAAGGTTTTTTTTCAGAGGGCAGGTCTAGCTGAAGAAGCTATATATTGACAAATACTTACAATATGTACATAGTACAATTATCACTGGTCATGGTCCAAATACGCTGCAGCGCAGCTCCATAGGAATCAAAACAGACCGGAGACGTGCAATCAAAACAGACCAGGGGACATGCAAACCCACCGCCCGACCGTTACATCATGCACTCAAGTGCTAATTAGTACATGGTTTCCCTAATAAAACAGTGCAAAACACAATAGTATATTGTGAAGCATGGGAGCAATGACAATGCCACTTACGATGTAATTCTTTTCATTTCATTTTATCCTAATAAAACAGTGCAAAACACAATAGTATATTGTGAAGCATGGGAGCAATGACAATGCCACTTACGATGTAATTCTTTTCATTTCATTTTATCCTAATAAAACAGTGCAAAACACAATAGTATATTGTGAAGCATGGGAGCAATGACAATGCCACTTACGATGTAATTCTTTTCATTTCATTTTATTAATTGTTGTAGATTTTTTAAACTTTGTATGATAATTATTTTAAGGTTTTCATTTTATATATTTATTAATTCAGGTAATTTGGTGAAGTAATTATATATATTCTGTAAAAGTGGTTTGAAGGTCTATCTCAGAAAATTGTTTTCCTTCTTTTCAGAAAAAAATATTAATTCAGGTAACCTTTGGTAGAAGTAGAATAAAACCCGTAAAACTTGGAAATTTCTATCTCAGAAATTGTTTTCCCCTTCTTTTCAGGAAAAAATAAATTGGGCATAAATTCTCCAATGCATCGGTTGAGGTTCGAGATTACAAATTCTATTATTTATAGATTATATTTTATCACTATATGAAGACAATTTTTATTATAAAATAAATTTAAAACTCAGTTATTTAAATAATGTTAACATTAGAAATTCGTATAAATTATATTTTATCATTTATGAAGACAATATTTTTATTATAAAATAAATATAAAATGCAATTAATAAAATTAAGGTTGGAATTAGAAATGTATATAAATATAAAATGCCTTTTCTACGACATTGGAGTACGCCGAACTTGTTAAATGGATGTTTTTTTGATAATGATGAAAATTTGTTTGGGAAAAAAAATTGTAGTAGAGTAATTTATGTCTGATTTCCCTAGTATTTATTTAAAATCATGCCTTATTTTAATTTAATAAATTGTTATTAATATTTACAAGAAAATTAATTTTTTAATTTTTTATTTTTTTAAACATATTAAAAAAAAAAAAACAATTCTCATAATTCATTATGAGCAAAATAAATTACTCATCTTTTAATACATGTCATGGAATTTTATTTTTCCTCCGGTTTTAACAAATTCTTTGTAGAAGAACAAATTCTCACATTCATCCTCAACGAGAATACTCTCATAGTCATTATTCAACATATTAATCTTATATCTTACAATCAGATTTTATCAATTGTATATGAAATATTGATTTTTTATTTGTTATTTACTAATATATATAGTTAATTAATTTTATATATATAATATAAATTATATATTATTTATAAAAAATAAGTATTATTTAAAAAAATCATTTAAAAGAATTCCAAATAACTATATTACTATATAGAAATCGTAAAAATTACATAAAAATGTGAAAAGAGGCCATTCGTTCTTTTGTAATTTTGTGTATAAACATGCATCTTTAATTAATGAATTAATTTTATTGAGTGTGGAGATATTGTTCCAAATTTTTTCTCTTTCCATTCTATTATTCCAAGAGAATGGAGAGAGAGGACACGGTGTATATGAGGCGTAAACAGATATTGTATAGAAGGATCTAGCTTAGTCAATTTTTAATATAGGAAACAACACGAGACAAAAGGAATTAGATGAGATTAACATCAAAACTATGATTTGGAAAGCACAAGAGGATCACTGATTTGTGGATAGAGAGAGAGAGAGAGAGAGAGAAGAACAAGGGAGGAGAATTTTATGAAGGACATAATCACATTCGGGACAGGAGAATTCTATTAGAAGATAGCGCCAAGAGAAGGAAACTTGAACTCTGTCAAACGATTTTTCGTCACTTAGCAACATCGGGCCGAAGGCCTGAGCCAGAAGGCCCCATTGAATTGAATTGAAGAACTTTAATGAAGTTCACCAAACAAAAAACATTCTAAGGGAGCTAGATATCCAACCCACAAAACATCATACAATAATTTTTTTCTCCATAACGGGCCTCTTGGTGTGAATCATGGTAAAAAAATTTGTTGTCTTGTGAAGCTTTCCTTCCACAAATAGCTCACACAGACTTTCCACTTTCAGGTCACTTTCATATTGACTACGAATGTCCTTATAGGCAGGACACTCCATGACGAAGTGTCAGTCAATTTCAACCGCTCCTTCCAAGCATTTTCATTATGCAACCATGTTGGGTTGAAATTATTGATATATATCATTTTTTATGGCCAACTTGTTTTTACCACATGGCGGTCCTGAATTTTTCAAGTACCCAATTTTTATTTACACTTTAGAATTAGGACAGTCCTATCAATTGTTCCCCATTTTCCCATCCACTCATCATTTTGCTTCCTCCAATTTTTCTTCCTACACTTTAACTCTTATACCACAATCAACTTGGGCCACAGGTGTTCATCCTTGCCATCCACCTTTTTTAAATACATTAACAAATCAATAATTTCTAAAGCTTCCATCATAAACAAACTACCTCTGCTAGAAATACCTCATATAGGAAAATTGATTTAACCTTAAGGTTACTAGTGATTAAGTGTTTTTGAATTCTTTCTACCGATCTCCCTTTATTGTTTGACATGCTGCTTCCCCAAACTTCACACCCATAGAGGACAACCAAAGTAACTAACAATCCAAAAAGGGTTTTCTTGGTTTTTCAATCCCATAGTTATTCTTTATTGCAACTATTATGAAGAAAGTAAGACACTCTACATCCCCCTTGAATCCTTTTAGTTTTGCATGTCTCCCAATTGAGCCTATTGTGAAAAACAATTCCTATGTACTTGTACTATTCCACTAACTCCAAGGCTTTTCCCTCCAAAATAAAACTAACTTGTTGGTTTTTCCGCTTCAAAGAGAAGATCATGAATTTAGTCTTTCTAGTATTTATTTGCATCCCCACCTATTTATAGAAGATCTCTAATGCCTTCAAATTCTCTCTCAAATCATGAGCATATTTTGTGATTAGAATAAGATCGTCTGCATACAGATGAAACTTCACCACATATCCTATTTTTTGAACCCCCTCTCCACTAGTGTTGTTCACCCATTCTTCCAGCTTATCAATTTTTGGGTGTGGAGCCTGATTATCCTCTGTATTCAAAGGTATCACCACATTGGACCCTAGCTTGAAATGGGGTGGCAAAGCTGCCCGTAAAATATTTGTTGCAAGGGGAGCCCCAGGGGGGGATCGAGGGCAACGCCCCCGAAGCTAAGAATAGATGTAAAATTGCCTTGTAAAATGTTGTAATTTCATAGTCAATCTGGGTCATTCATTAAGCAAATATCTAACGGTAGAAGCTATGATTAATTTACAGTTTTTTGCCCTAGAAGGCAACCCCTCACTATATATGAGGGAATTGTATTGTGTCTATGTAGATCAGTATTCCAAGTGAGGAAGAGAGAGGAGATTGAGAGTGAAGACGGAGTTACAGTGGATTTGTTGTAGGTTGTATCTCTTCAGTTTGCTGGATAATATAAAAAGAAGGACTGACTGTTTCTCCATGGGCGTAGCCCAAACTGGGTGAACCACGTATATCTGTGTCTCTCTTGTTTTATGTGTTTTTTGTGTTTATATTTCTACAATATTTTATGTGTTGCATTGCTCTGTAATATATAATATTCTAACAACTGGTATCAGAGATGAAGGTCTATTTGGCTGATAAACTCGTAGGAGAGAAGGGTTCCTAGTTCGAGTGGGAGCAATGGCGGAAGATGTTAGGTTTAGGGTCAAAAAATTCAACGGCCAAAACTACCAGCTGTGGAAGATGCAGATGGAAGATTATCTGTATCAGAGAGATCTGTACCAACCATTGAGCTGAAAGACAAATAATTCGACGAGTATGACAGACACATACTTGGATATTCTCGACAGAAAAGCACTTGGAACAATACGGCTGTGCCTAGCAGTGTTGATAGCGTTTAATATTTCAAAGGAAACGACAATAGAGGGTTTAATGTCGACATTGGATACACTATATGAAAAACCCTTGGCCCCAAAGAAGGTATTTCTTATGAAGCGTTTATTTAATATGAAGATGTCAGAAGGTGGATCTGTTGCTGATCATTTAAATTAATTTAATAAAGTTTCCATTTAGTTAAGTTATGTAGGGGTAACTTTTGATGATGAAGTTAGGGCTCTTTTATTTCTGTGCTCATTGCTATAAAGTTGGAATAATTTAGTTATGACCATTAGTAACTTTGTCTCTGGATCTAGTACTTTAAATTTTGATGATGTTATCGGTGCAATCCTTAGCAAAGATATGCAATGGAAAAGCTCCGGTGAGACATCAAGTAATGCTTTGACTGCAGAGACTAAGGGAAGAAAAATGGAAAGAGGAAAGAGCCCTAGATATCGAAGTAAGTCAAGAAAAGGCAGATCCAAGTCTAGATCTGAGATAGTGTGCTGGAAATGTGGGAATAAAGGACTCTTGAAGAAAGACTGCAAGTCTCAAAATGGAAAAGAAGGAGATGCACAACAAGAAACTAATCATGAAGCGAATGTAACAAGTGATGTGTTGCAAGATGCTTTGATTCTTTCATTAGAAAATATTATTGATGCAACGGTGGCAGATTCAGGGGACTCATTCCATGCCACATGTGATAGGAAACATTTTTATGATTATGTTCAACGAGATTTTGGACAGGTTCGATTGGGTGATGATAAACCCTATAAAATCATTGGAACGGGTACAATTTTCATAAAACAGCAAAATGAAAATCAGTGGCTATTGAAGGAGGTAAGGCATGTTCCAGATCTGAAGAAAAATATGATTTCAATAAGGCAGTTGGGAGGTGAAGGTTGTGTAACTACTTTCACAAATAAAACCTGGAAGGTGACTAAGGGATCCCTGGTAATAGTGAAAGGAGGAAAGGTTGGTACATTGTATTTATGCAATGGTATTTCTAATTGTGTTAATGCTTTAACCTCTATAGGAGAAGATACAACATTGTGGCATCATAGGCTCGGGCACATCAGTGAGAAGGGGATGCATATTCTTCACTCAAGAAATTTGTTGCCAAGTTTGACGCATGTTGACTTAAAATTCCGTGAGAATTGTGTTTACGGAAAATAGAAGAGAGTCAGATTCCTTAGAGTTGGGAAAGAAAAGAAGAGCGAAAAATTAGAGCTTGTGCATATAGATGTATGGGGACCTACTCAGGTATCATCTCTTGGTGGCTCTCGTTATTATGGTTTATTTTATTGATGATGCAACCAGAAAAACCTAGATTTATTATATTCGAAATAAATCTGATGTATTTGATACTTTCAAGAAATGGAAAGATTTGATTGAAAATGAGACAAGAAAAAGGTTGAAATGTCTCAGATCAGACAATGGAGGTGAATATTGCAGCAACGAGTTTGATAGGTACTGTTTAGAGAATGGAATTTGTAGAGAGAAGACAGTTCTAGGAGCACCACAAGAAAATGGTGTGTCAGAAAGGATGAACAGGACAATCATGGAGGGTGCAACGTGCATGAGATTGCATGTAGGATTGCCTTTACAATTTTGGGAAAATGTTGTAGATATTGTTTTTTATCTAATAAACAGAGGGCTTTCAAGTTCCTTGGAT
The DNA here is from genome assembly GCA_000404065.3 of Pinus taeda. Classification (NCBI taxonomy): domain Eukaryota; kingdom Viridiplantae; phylum Streptophyta; class Pinopsida; order Pinales; family Pinaceae; genus Pinus; species Pinus taeda. The sequence goes on along the minus strand of APFE031048552.1, from coordinate 17,278 downwards.
GGTGGTATTCCAGAGGAGGCATGGACAGGCAAAAAGATAAACTACTCAATTTTAAAGACTTTTGGTTGTGAAGCCTTTGTCCACATTAATAAAGAAAATAAAACAAAACTTGAGGCAAAATCAAAGAAATGTACCTTTATTGAATATGGTGTTAATGATTTTGGTTATCGCTTTTATGATTATGAAAACACAAAACCATTAGGAGCAGAGATGTCATATTCAATGAAAAGGTTTTGTATAAGGATCAGCTGCAGGAAAAGAAAATAGAGAATACACAGTGCTTGATGAGATCACAGAAAAAGTGATGGTGCTTGAAAATCATAATGATCAACAACCAAAATAATAACCACAACAACAACAAGCACCTCAAACACCTGAAAGTGGTGTTCGAAGTTCTACCAAGATAAGTAGACCCCCTAAATGATACTCTCCTCCATTATATGATGTATTCTTGACTGATTCTAGTGAACCAAAATGTTATGAAGAAGCAGTGCAGGTATAAACTAGGAATAAGTGGGAGAAAACCATGAAAGAAGATATGGACTCCTTAGCACATGACCAGACTTGGGACTTAGTCAGGTTTCCCGTAGGTAAAACAACATTGCAGAATAAATGGGTTTACAAGTTGAAGGAAGAAGATGGAGGTAGAAAAAGAACTATTTTAAGTCTAGTAGTAGTTGAAGATTTGCAACTTGAGCAGTTAGATGTAAAGACAACCTTTCTCCATGGGTATTTGGAGGAAGAGATATATATGCAGTAGCCACAAGGATATGAGGTAAAATGGAAGGAGAAACTAGTGTGTAGGTTGAAGAAGAGCATGTATGGCTTAAAACAGGCTCCAAGGCAGTGGTATTTAATATTTGATAGGCTTATGTCTGAACAAGGTTATACTAGATGTCACTCTAATCATTGTGTTTATCTCAAAAGGAAAAATGATGGCAGCTATATTATATTGTTATTGTATGTAGATGACATGCTTGTTGTAGGTTCTAACATGCAGGAAATAAATGTGCTCGAAAGAAAATTGGCAAACTCATTTGCAATGAAGGATTTGGGTGCTGCAAAACAAATCCTTGGTATGAGAATAAGTAGAGATAGGAAGAATCACAAATTAACATTGTCTCAAAATGAGTACATAGAAAAGGTGTTGAAAAGGTTTAATATGCAAAATACAAAACTAGTTAGTATACCTTTGACTTGCCATTTCAAATTAAGTAAGCAGGAGTGTCCCAAGACTCAAGAAGAAATGGCTCATATGTCTAAAGTTTCATATGCATCAACAGTTGGAAGCTTAATGTATGCAATGGTCTGCGCAAGACTTGATATTGCACATGCGGTGGGAGTTGTAAGCAGGTATGTGAACAATCCAGGAAAATAACATTGGATGTCGGTGAAGTGGATTCTCAGGTATTTGGGAGGTACCACAAATCAAGCATTACACTTTGGTGGTTCAAACATTGCTCTATAGGGATATGTTGATGTAGATATGGTGGGTGATAGTGATAACAAGAGGAGCACAACAGGGTATGTGTTTACTGTAGGTGGAACAACCATCAGTTGGGTCTCAAAATTGCAAAGTGTTGTTGCACTCTCAACAATAGAAGTAGAGTATGTTGCTGCTACAGAGGCTAGTAAAGAAATGATTTGGTTACAAAGGTTTTTGAATGAATTGGGTAAGAAGTAGGAGTTAGGCGGGTTATACAGTGACAGCCAGAGTGCCATACATCTTGCAAAGAACTCTGCATTTCATTCCAAGACTAAGCATATACAACTCAAGTACCATTTCATACGGTCAGTGTTGGAAGATGGACAGTTGAAGTTGGAAAAGATACACACTAGCCATATTCCTACATATGTTAAGAAAAGTTGTAACTAGGGAGAAACTGAGAATCTGCTCAGTTTCAATTGGTCTTCACTTATGATGAAGAAGATGAGAACAAACCAGGTCCAAAGTGGAGTCATTGTCCAGCAAATGAAGCAGTGGTGGAGTTGCTATAATCAGTCTCCAAGTGGGAGATTGTTGGGTGTGGAGCCTGATTATCTCCTATATTCAAAGGTATCGCTGCATTCGACCCTAGTTCAAAATGGGGTGGCAACGCTGCTCGTAAAATATTCACTGCAAGGGGGGTCTAGGGGGGGCGCCTATAACCTTTTGGGGCCCCCCCCCCCCCTCGCGGGGGCAATGCCTCCGAAGCTAAGAATAGATGTAAAATTGCCTGGTAAAATGTTGTAATTTCGTAGTTAATCTGGGTCGTTCACTAGGAAAATATCTGACGATAGAAGTTATGTTTAATTTAGGGTTTTTTTCCTATAAGGCAACCCCTCGATATATATGAGGGAATTGTATTGCATCTATGTAGATTGGTATTCTAAGTGAGGAAGAGAGAGGATATTGAGAGCGAATAGGGAGTTACAACGAATCTATAGGTTGTATCTCTTCAGTTTGCTAGATAATATAAAAATAAGGACCGGGTGTTTCTCTGTGGACGTAGCCCAAACTGGGTGAACCACATATATCTGTGTCTTTCTTGTTTAATGTGTTTTCTGTGTTTGTATTTCTACAATATTTTATGTGTTCCATTGCTCTGTATTATATAATATTCTAACATCAATATATAGACTGAAAATCGTGGGGGAAAGAGGGAACCCCTACTTAATCCCTATATTAATACCAAAGAATTTAGAAAATCATTCCTTAGTTCTAATTTTAGCACTAACTTTCTCATAAATTTTATACGGAGCTACTCTATATTCACTTGGAATTCTGAGCTCTTCCATTCTTCTCCAGAGCTTATCTCTAGGGACAGTGTCAAAATCTTTCTTGAAGTCAACGAAGTAGCAAAAGGCCTCCTCACTCTGGATGTCCCAAAATGTTCCAATGAAGTTTCGAAAAGTGATACAATGATCAATGGTAGAGTGCCTTGGCCTAAATCTATCTTTCCCTTTAGCTCTTTTACCCTCTTTTTATGTCGAATTGTTGATTCTACACTCCATCATTCTCCCAAACAATTTTCCAAGAAGAGGATTGACCACAATAATGCGGTAATAAGTGGGATTATTGATGTCTCCACTCTTTTAAAGAAGGATAACCACACTCGTAGTCCATTCCACTGGAAAATTTCCTTGCATGACCTTTTTGAATTCCCTTTTAATGATTGGGGCCAAGGTCTCAACACCTCACTTTAAAAATTCTGCCTGCAAATCATTAATGTCATGAGCCTTACCATTTGCTAAATTTTTTGTACCCCACTTGACCTCCTCCACTAAAAATAACTTGGTTGCAGATCTGATTATGGATGGATTAATTTTCTCTTCATCTCTCACATAGAGAAGCTTCACATAAGCTAATCACTACGCCATTGATATATTATTGTCTGTTCTATTTGTCTTTTCTTGTAGCTCCCACCAAAAACATTTGGGGTTGTTATTTCCCAAAGAAATTAATTCATTCCTTCTTGTAGCCATGTGACTTTATTTTTTTTATTTCTAATCATGTTCTTATATTTCTTGATGGTTTCACTATTTTTCTCCTTCTTAAGTGACCTTTTAGTGGCCTTTCATTCTTCATCATAACAAGGATTAGTTGGAAAAGTGTTTAAGATTTTCTTCTTATGCCGAGATCTTTTTCAAACCTCTAAAGCTTTGTAGATTATATGGATCAACATACTGTTGCAAAAGAACTATGTTTCTGCACTATATTCTTTGACATCTTTGTTGTGTTTTGTCACCTAAAAGTGTTGTTCCAAAGCTGTAGCAAAGAGCTCTTGATTTTCCTTGCTCATGAGGATTCTTCCACTTGCACGTGCTTTCTTTTGAGATTGTTGGGTCTTCACTTCTTGTAGCTCACTTGTGTGCATGCCTAGCTTAATAAAGAGAGGCATATGGTCTGAGTTCATCTCAATAGGATGAGCCCTAATCCTGAAATAATAAAAATTGCAAATTAAGCTCTAGGAGCATATCACGTAGTACACCATACTTTGACTGTTGTAAGTTTTACATGTGATGCCCCTGAATCTTGTCTAGGATTTGATGTCATTGCAAATAACCATGTCGTAGAGGCTACATAGGACTAACAACTCAGTTCCAAAGTGGCACACACTCCCATTCCCATCCTGAGAGGTCCTTTTGCATGCGTGATCATCAATCTCTTCTAATCAAAGAAGGTTGTTGTCCATATTCTCATCACTTCCCAATTGAATACACTGATTGCTTGTTGTCCTGGCATTAAAGTTCCCAATTAACACTATATCTCCTAACATCTCAAAGGTAAAGATATCTCTTTTCAAAGCACCGAAAGGGTCTTCATTATCTAAATTTGTATTCTTGTATAACTTTGAGTTTTTTGGGGAAAAGTAACATGCATCCAGCCTGAATTTTACTTTGTTCTTAGTTATAATCAACCAAATAAATTGCTTATTTGGATCTTCTTTTTCCACTTTTACTATTCTTCCCCATGATTCCCTTATTAAAACTATAACTTCCCTAGTGAAAAGTTCATGTAATAAAAGTTAGTAAAGGAAAAATAAGGCCACGGTTAAGGGACACTTATTGCAAGCTAAATGTTGGGAAAATATATCGTAGTGGGCATCACCCAATGTGTTTATGGCTAAGAAAATTGGAAAAGGCTAATGCAAAGGCATGAAAAGGAAAAAAGGCATTTTTGGCACATTTATTTATGAAAATAAAGGAAATTAGGATAAAGTAAGGTGAAATGTCACAGGTTGCATGTGAGGATGAAATTGAAGGAAAATAATGGAAAATGAAGAAAATAAAGGCCCTATTAATAAAATGGATTTTGAGGATCAGTTGGTAACCTTTTTTAGTTCAATTTTAGATTTTTCTCACTATTCTCTCTCTCTCTCACTCTTGGTCACTTAGAGTTTTCTTGGAGCACTCTAGCTTTGGATCAAGGAAGAAAAGCAAGCAAAGGAAAAGGAAAGAAAGCAAGGATCAAGGAAGGAAGAGTAGGATCAGGTAGCTTCAGCAGGAATACTTGTAGATAACATATTGCATGTGTGATTTTCTAGTTGGTTTTGACATGCGTGGCTTTGCATGTTGGTGTATAGTCCTCTTGTTGTATATGGGATGGTTTTGCCGAGTTCTGACAGTGCTTTTCAGCATAGCCTTGCCTTTTTCTAGATGCCATGGTTTGTTGGGATGTTTATCTTGGTTTTGAGCTTTGTATTTTCCGGATGGATTTTGAAATCCCTGGCAGAGGTGGTCTCAAGGTTCATTCCCAAGGGCCTCAAAATCTCTTGACTAGTATTGGTGGGATACACGGTAAAACCTGAGGGAGGAGTCTTAGTTTAGGGCCCAATGATTCGGGTATAGATTGCAGTAAAGACTAAGAGATTGGTCTCATTTTAGGGCCTAGTGATCTAGGATTAGATTGCAATAAATCCTGAGAGACAAGGAGATGGAAAATTCCTCAAGGATAGTGATGGATTCCTGATAGAATTCCAAGTTCGGCTCGGTTGTGATCAGAGCACCAATTTTGGTAATGATCATAGTTTGGCGAGGGTGGAGGTGGTTTAATTTTTGGATTCCCTTATTTATTTTTTGATTGGTTTATCCATGAGATCCCACATTCATGCTTGGAATATGGAGATGACTAGCTGAAAGAAAGTTTTGGTTCAGCCATGTTTATGGTCGGGTGGTACGTGGAAGTCCTGAACTTGATCAGATTTGCCTATGATTAATGAAAGCTAAGGTATCCTACTTTTTCACTTGTTTATATTTGGATTTAATTGTCGTTGCGTCTTTGTTATTTCCATGGTTTTATGTTGCTTATAGGCATAGTTAATTGGTTGGTTCATGTCATTCTTATTTCATGTATTTACTTGTAATTGGTTAAATGATGGATGCAAGATCTAATTGATGTCACAACAGTTCAAGGGAGAAGGTGGTGATCCTTCTTGTCATGTTTCATAAGAGTTTTCAGTCATTCATGCTTTGTCTTGTATCCTAGACTTATAGATTGCATTGATGGCAAGTGTTTGACCGAATGTTAGTCCTAGATGGGGATGGTCAAGCTTAGTCTTGGAGTTGACTTTTGGTTTATTAGTCTTGTCATCATATCTTTGATGGATTCTAGACATTGCTGCAAGTTCTGGGCAATGGCCAGAATTCTAGGCTATAAAATTGCCTTAAATTCCATGGACGTTGGCATAGGCCTACTGGGAAAAGTCACTGGACACTGGCTTGCAGGCCTTGTCATGCGGAAAGAGTTATTTTTGCGGACAAACCTAACCTCCCTAGGAGTCTAAGACTCTCTAGTGACAAACAAACCAAACAAGAGCAATCCTTCTCTAAACACACATTATTCTATGAGAGATCAAGTGTTTTCCGATCTTACCTTAGGTCCAACGCTTGTTGTAGCAGTCCAGCCTTGCTGATCCAGATGAGCTCCTCCTTCACTTTAAGACCTGCATACACTAACAAAGCAAACGATTACATAACACCTGAATATTCATCATAAAACAAAGAATATTCATCACATAGACCAAGGAGTACATGAAATAATTCATTAACAACAAATCATTGAGAAGAATGGACTTATTTGTATTAAGGAAACAAAAAAGGAACCATTACAACCTGAGCCTTGGTGTTGTGCAAGCTCCTCCCAGGGTCCGACAAGAGATTTCCTCTACTTTGACAAGCTCACCCACTCCCAATATGGCAACAAGGAAGGATAGTGATCTCTCCTCACAAGTCAACAATGGAAGTCCTAATCCAGCAGCATTTACCCTTTAGAATGTTCAGCTTTCAACCTCCCCTCCTTTGGCCCAATGCCTGTATTTATAGTATTCTAGAGGAGGTTATTCAGTTCCAACATCAATGGGATACTCCCTCTTTTGGATGGGGTAGCTCCTCTCTTGATGGGATAAGCTCCTCTATCATAAGGGTGCATGAACCATCTGGAGGCGCTCAATACACGTCAAAAACTCTTCTAGAAGGCTCTAGAAGTGACCATAAGTAACTTTTTAAAGATGAAACTCACGCCTTTTGACCTTTACAGGGGTACGCACCCATCCTTTGGCTTACAGAGCGCACAAGTACGCA